>CAUYQU010054061.1:0-45129 GCA_963574635.1 Cheracebus regulus | reverse complement strand
GTTTCTTTCTTTCTCCTTTTCTCTCTTTTTCTAAAATCTCTTCCTCTTTCTTTCTCTTTCATTTTTTTCTTTCTTTTGCAGTTTCTTTCTTTCTCCTTTTCTCTTTTTCTAAAATCTCTTCCTCTTTCTTTCTTTCATTTTTTCTTTCTTTTTCTGTTTCTTTCTTTCTCCTTTTCTCTTTTTCTAAAATCTCTTCCTGTTCCTTTCTCTCTTTCAAAAAAAAAAAAAAAAAAAAGTTTTATGACATAAACCATAGCTCAATGAAGCTATTTTTTAAAAGATGATAAAATGATGCCTATCTCATAAGAATCCTTGTAAGAATTTCTTAGTACAAGTGCTGGGTATAAACTAGACATTTAATAGATGACAATTATTACTTATTGTTATTGATAAATGGCAGCACCTATAGTTAAGACTCCAGAGGCAGTCACATAGAATCTGGAACTCCTGTTGTAGAAAACCAAAAAAGAAAGAAAACCCAGCTAAAGCCTAATTTTATGTATCGTTTACTGACTTTTCTCATTCATTGTGGGGTTGAGTTAGGGCAGTGATATTTTTGAATTGTAAAATCATAGCAAAGAGTGACCAACTTTTTTATATTTGTAATCTTTCCTTTTTAGGGGGAGTAAAACTTGGATTGGGAGATTTCATTTTCTACAGTGTTCTGGTTGGTAAAGCCTCAGCAACAGCCAGTGGAGACTGGAACACAACCATAGCCTGTTTTGTAGCCATATTAATTGTAAGTGTACACTAATAAGAATGTGTCTGAATTCCTAATGTCAAAACTGCAATTACACAGTCCCTTTAAGGCAGTTGTTTTAACCCCAAGTCGGTTAAATGTTCCAATTATCTGAGGAACTTTTTGATAATTGGATCTCACCTCAGTACACATTGCAGTCACTTGGGAGCTTTTAAAACTGTAAGCTCTGCCCTGAGATATTCTTATTAATTGTGTAGTTTTAAAAAGTTCCCCAGGAAATTCTGGTAAATATTTCTGTGTAGGAACCACTGCCTCAAGCCAAGCAGCAAAGATATGTAGGAAATTAGCTCTGCAAGGTCAGTCTTCCAGGGGTAAACAGATCCTCACTTAGTCCCGGGGACTTAGTCACTGAAATTTTGGTGGTTTTGCATTTAATAACACAGCCTATAGCATACAGTGTTACTTAAGACAGGAAGCATCTAGTGAGAGGAGCTAGTGCCATGCATGACCCCACATAGATCTTGCTAATAGTGATACAGCATGAACACTGAAGATTTCAAAACTATGATTTTTTTTTTTTTTTGAGACAGTCTTGTTCTGTCACCCAGGCTAGAGTGCAGCGACATGATCTCAGCTCATTGCAGCCTCTGTCTCCTAGCTTCTAGTGATCCTCCTGTCTCAGCCTCCCAAATAGCTGGGACGACAGGCATGCACCATCACACCTGGCTAATTTTTGTATTTTTAGTAGAGATGAGGTTTCACCATGTTGGCCAGGCTGGTCTCAAACTCCAACTTCAAGTGATCCGTCCGCCTCGGCCTCCCGAAGTGCTGGGATTACAGGCATGAGCCACTGCGTCCGACTTCAAAACTATGGTTTAAGTGAATGACCCATAAAATATTTCTTACTGCTGTTTTTACTAAAGATGTGATATCTTGGCCGGGCGTGGTGGCTCACACCTGTCATCCCAGCACTCAAAGAGGCCGAAGTGGGCATATCACCTGAGGTCAGGAGTTTGAAACCAGCCTGAACCACATAGTGAAACCCTGTCTTTACTAAAAACACAAAAATTAGCCGAGCATGGTGGCTGTGCACCTGTAATCCCATCTACTTAGGAGGCTGAGGCAGGAGAATCCCTTGAACCTGGGAAGTGGAGATTGCAGTGAGCGGAGGTTGCACCACTGCACTCCAGCCTGGGTGACAGAATGAGACTCCGTCTCAAAAAGAAAAAAGAAAAAAAAGATGTGATATATTTGACATCTAGTATGTGAGTGAAATTAGATGAGAGGTTGGAGAAGACTGCTTATGCATTCATTTTGTGATTACATTTGGGGTTGATCATAATTTTGATGTGTTTTACTTCTCCTTTGAGGTTCATTATCTGGATTTGAAAGTAGTTATTTGTATGTGTTTTATCTCTTAAGAAAATTACTCACTCTGAATAAACTGAAATGGTACCTAGCCTCCAGACTTTCTAGTGTTTCAGTAACTAGTGTAAAAAATGAACTCTATTATATGGCTGCTCTGTGTTTACAAGAAAGCCATATACTCCTCATAAATAAACTTTTAATTTATTTTATTTTTTAAACATTGCAACTTCAGCATGTTTCACGGAGGAGCCTGCGCGGAAAGAATGCTTCCACACAGCATAATGAATGCTCTTCACCTCTGGGTTTTTAACCTGCGAAACTAAAATCACAGAGGCCAACACAGTATTTAAGATAGAAATTTCCACATCTTTTAACTTTTTTTCAAAATAGCTTTACTTATTTTCAGATTTCTTTCCTAGAATTAGTGGATAAAATAATGTGAATGAATAACATAGTAAACCCTATGAAAAAACAAAAGCTAAGTTTTTTTTAATAAAAAGTCTGTTCTAAAATTTAACCCCGAAGGAAAATATTCAGTTAACTATGTTAAAAATCAAGACTTGTGATTGTGTTTTACCTGAAAATGCCTTCATAATTATGTGTGAATGTGTGTCTTTTCCATCTTCTCCACAGGGTTTGTGCCTTACATTATTACTCCTCGCCATTTTCAAGAAAGCATTGCCAGCTCTTCCAATCTCTATCACCTTTGGGCTTGTTTTCTACTTTGCCACAGATTATCTTGTACAGCCTTTTATGGACCAGTTAGCATTCCATCAATTTTATATCTAGCATATTTGCAGTTAGAATCCCACAGATGTTTCTCCTTTGACTATAACAAAATCTGGGGAGTACAAAGGTGGCTTTCCTGTGTCCACACCTAACAAAGTCAAGATTCCCGGCTGGACTTCTGCAGCTTCCTTCCAAGTTTTCCTGACCGCCTGCACTATTGGACATTGGAAGGAGGTGCCTATTGAAAACAATTTTGAACATACTTCGTCGCAGTGGACTGTGTCCCTCGGTGCAGAAACTACCAGATTTGAGGGACAAGGTCAAGGAGACACGATGGGCCTGGAAGTTTCTGTGCTCCATCAGCAGCTTTCCCTCCGTCACAGGAAGATTTCACCAACACTGCGGACTCTCAGGACTACCATTACCAAGAGGTTAGGTGAAGTGGTTTAAGCCAAACGGAACTCTTTATCTTAAACTACATGTTGAAAATCAGCCCAATAAATCTGTATTAACTGAATTCGGAACTTTTCAGGAGGTACTGTGAGGAAGAGCAGGCACCAGCAGTGGAATGGAGAGGTGGGTGGGGGCTCCAGCTTCCCTTTGACTTTTCGCTGCAGACCCATCCTTTTCAAATGAGACTCGTTTCCGCTCCTCTTTGAGTCAAGTCAGATGTGTAGATTGACTTTGGCAATTTTTGTTCTCAAGCACTGACATTCATTACCATCTGTGATTGCCATTTCTTCCCAAGGCCAGTCTGAACCTGAGGTTGCTTTATCCTAACAGTGTTAACCTCAGGTTCCAAATTTAATACATTTTGGAACTCACAGAACTATTTCTCATCGATTCTCTGTCATCCTGAAGTGAATTTTGGATTTTCCACCAAATTCTGAATTTGTAGACAGACTTATAAGTTCACTTGCCCCGGATGCCTCCTCTTTCCTCATTCTTCTCTCACTCCCACACAAGCAGTCCTGTTCTACAGCCAGTAAGGCAGCTCTGTTGTGGTAGCAAATGATCCCATTATTTTAGAGTTTTACTCTTTGTATGATGAAAAGAATGTGTTGTGAATCGGTGCTGTCAGCCCTGCTTGTCAGACCGTTTCCATAGCAAATGAAATGTATGCCCAAAGACAGTAGAATTAAAGAAGAGTAAAATGGCTGTTGAAGCACTTTCTGTCCTGGTTTTTTGTTTTTGTTTTTGCTACATAATAGGTCAGAATTTGAACTAATAGCCAAAAGTTGGTGGTTCATAAGTTATGAACTAGTTGTATCAACAGAAAGCAAGAGTTTGGGGAAAGCCATAATTTAGCTGTGGGAGAACCTGAGGGCAGAAGGAGGACCAACTGCCAAGAGGAAAGAGAAGGGGCCTCCAGCAGCAAAGGGGATTCCGTGAGCTAATAACATCAAGGAGGAGTTTCAGGTTATCCTCACCAGCTCCACGATGGGTGCTTTGTGGTCTCTGCCTGTGTTACCTTTCCTCTGAATGTACCTTTGTGTGAACTAGGCAGTGGAGGTGCCTGCTGCAGCTACCATGGAGTTTAGCCTCTGGGCAGCTCAGTCAGGCAAAGCACACAAACAGCCATCAGCCTGTGGGTCCAGGGCACCTCCGGACAAAGCCTTGCGGGGACACAGCCTTTACCGCAGAGAGCCCGTACCCATGCTGATCAGACCGGAAGAGTTTGTGAGAAACTTACTTTCCTCCTGTGGCTGAGGAGGGGCCAGCTTTTCCCCCTTTTACCTGCTGTTTTCTCTCCCAGTCTATCATATGATTTGATCTGGTTTAGAGTTTTCTTTGGAGTTTAGAATATTTGTTTTCTGTCCCAGGATATTTTTTAAAAGAAACTAACTTCAAGAGTAGTGTGCTAGTACTAACCTTGCTGTGTTGCCAAGGCTAGACTTGAACTCCTGGGCTCAAGTAATCCACCTCAGCCTTCTGAGTAGCTGAGACTACAGCCCATCTTACTTCTTTAAATTACTCATCTCAGGCAGAGAACTTTTCCTTCAAACATTCTTTTTAGAATTAGCTCAATCATTCCTAAAACATCAAAATGCTAGTCTTCCACCGTGAAAAATAGATTGTCACTGGAAAGAACAGTAGCAATTTCCATAAGGATGTACCTTCACACACATTGGAGAGGCGGCGGTTATGGAATCGGGCAGAACCAGCAATAGAGTATGACCAGCCAAGCCAATCTGCTTAAGAAGGAGGACAGTAAGGAAGGAAAGTAGCCACTAAGTGTCTGAGTCTGACTGGGCTACAGAATAAAGAGTATTTATATACAGAATTTCATTACATGCCTATGAGAATACCAACCATATTTGGAAGATTTGTAGATTTTTTTTTCAGAGAGGAAAGGCTCGCCTTCCTGTTTTTGATTCTCACTAGGTTAATGTGTATTCCTATAATCACAGCTCTGACTCCAAATGCCTAAATATCTCAATCAGAAAAAATAGAAGCTTTATAAGCAACTTGGAAGAAAATAGTCATAAATAAGCAATTGATGGATTTTACTACAGAAGCAACAAAGGCAGTGTTTTTACTTTTAGACTCCTGGATTCCCATTCTGTAGTCTCTCTTTTTTGGCGGGGGAGTGGGGGGAGGATAGTTGTACTCTTATTGCCCAGGCTAGAGTACAGTGGTGCAGTAGCACAATCTTGGCTCACCGTAACCTCCGCCTCCTAGGTTCAAGTGATTCCCCTGCCTCAGCTGGGATTACAGGCATGCATCACCACGCCCGGCTAATTTTGTGTTTTCAGTAGAGACAGGGTTTCTCCATGTTGGTCAGGCTGGTCTCAAACTCCCAACCTCAGGTGATCCGCCCGCCTCGGCCTCCCAAAATGCTGGGATTACAGGTGTGAGCCACTGCACGTGGCCTCTCTCTCTCTGCTTTTAAAAACCCTCCTTTTGCAATAGATGCACAAACATGTTTATTACTTGTTCTTTATTTGGCCTCAAACAGTGTATGTATTCTTGATATAGTTTGTAGAATGTAAAATATAAATTGAACTACCAAATAAGGTCTTCCAGGGTTAGAAGACTGCAGGAAGCCTTTGATCGTAACCCTGAAGGCTTTTTATATTTGATCACTTGTGATCTAACCCTGGAAGAAAAAGCTCAGAAACCACTTTGAAAAGTTTTGTTCAGTGTCTTCTATGTTCCCGTAGGTTCTGGAGTCTAAGGATACAAAGATGAATAAGATAAATTCTCAGGATGCAGCTATAATTTCGTTTTCTGGTATATGACTTTTTTTTTTTTTTTTTTTTTTGAGAAGGAGTCTTGCTCTGTCGCCCAGGCTAGAGAGCAGTGGCATGATCTTGGCTCACTGCAGCCTCCGCCTCCCAGGTTCAGGCGATTCTCCTGCCTCAGCCTCCTGAGTAGCTAGGACTGTAGGTGAGCGCCACCATGCCCTAATTTTTGTATTTTTAGCAGAGACGGGGTTTCACCATGTGATGGTCTCGAACTCCTGACCTTGTGATCCGCCCGCCTTGGCCTCCCAAAGTGCTGGGATTACAGGCGTGAGCCACCATGCCCGGCCTGACATCTTTTTTTAACTTCTCTCAAATACTGGGTATTTGTCCATAACCACTTTTACCATTACTGAGGGCTTGGTGTTATAAAAGATACTTTGATTCTTTCAGAAACCAATCCATTCAGTAAAGTACTCCTTTTTCTTTTCTTTTCTTTTTCTTTCTTTTTTTTCTTTTTTTTTTGAGACAGAGTCTCGCTCTGTCGCCCAGGCTGGAGTGCAGTGACGCAATCTCGGCTCTCTGCAACCTCTGTCTCCTGGGTTCAAGCAATTCTTCTGCCTCAGCCTAAGTAGCTGGGAATACAGGGTGCCCACCACCATGCTCGGCTAATTTTTTGTATTTTTAGTAGAGACAGGGTTTCACTATGTTGGCCAGGATGGTCTCGATCTCCTGACCTCGTGATCTGCCCACGTTGGCCTCCCAAAGTGCTGGGTTTACAGGTGTGAGCCACTGCGCCTGGCCTAAAGTACTCCTTTTTCTTTAAATTTGCTGTTAGACATAAGAAACAGTTTGCCCTGCCATTCTCACCTCCAAGAGTATTGTGAACATTGAATTTGGAAAGAGACTTGAAAATTGGACATTTGGTTTTGCCCTTGGGATGGAAACTATCATAGAATAAGTTTGAGCCTAGAAATGATCTTTGTGATTTTCTCACCTCTTTAAACTCCCAAAACACAGGAGATTAAAAACACAGGTTTCAGCTCTTCATAGTGCTTGTTGAAATTGCTGCCCAGAGTGTACCAACAAGGCGGTCATCGGGCTCCCAGCTCAGCGTCATTTGCATGTGATCATCTGCACAGTCCTCTCCTCTAGCAGGAAACACCTCAGATTTGCATATTAAAAAGCACCCTGGTGCTGAAACGAACCCCTTTCTTGAACATGAAAGCTGTCTCCCACAGCCTCAGGCAGGAAGGCACCTCTGAGTGGACGCTGGGTCCACCCTGAGTCCTGATGTGTGGTGGTGGCATTTCCACTTGGTCCGGTCTGTGTAGCAGGAACGATTTCCCAGAAAGCAATTTTCCTTTTGTAATATGTAATTGTTGAAACTAGGTGGTTTCAAATCAACTGCATAGAGTAGCAAGTACAGGGTTGTCTCGTTTATGGTGCCCTTGGAGGCGCTGGGATGAGGGTTTCAGCGGGATCATTTCCCTCACATGTTGTCTGGCGTCTGCTTCTATGGACACCGCTTTGTACTAAATTCAGACAGACTGTGAATACATCTTTTTTATAAATGCCTTTCAAATTCTTGGTAAGATGTAATTTTGATAGCCGATTGCAGATTTTCCTGTATTTGTCAGATTAATAAAGACCGCATGAATCCAGCTGTGTTAGTTTTCTTACATGCAAGTATCATAATGTGTAAATAACCCTTTTCAAGAAATTGGAAGCAAATGCATTGTTTCTAAACTCATAAGAAAGTGGTATGGATTATGGCATGCCACACTTCTGAAGAGTGCAATATTAAATCTGCTTATAAAAGCCTCAAAGCGGGGGCCGGACACAGTGGCTCATGCCTGTAATCCCAGCACTTTGGGAGGCTGAGGTGGGTGGATCACCTGAGATCAGGAGTTCAAGACCAGCCTGGCCAACTTGTTGAGACCCCCATCTCTACTAAAAATGCAAAAATTAGCCAGGCGTGGTGGCACTTGCCCGTAGTTCTAGCTACCCGGGAGGCTGAGGCAGAAGAATCGCTGGAACCCAGGAAGCGGAAGTTGCAATGAGCCGAGATCATACCGCTGCACTCCAGACTGGGTGACAAGAGCAAAACTGCCTCTCAGAAAAAAGAAAAAGGCCTCAAAGCAGCTATCCTTAATGCTTTCTGAAAGATATTTTTTCTAATAACTTCCATACTTATATAAATATGTCAGAACAAACTATAAACATAAGACATATATGTTGTACAATTCAGAAAAGTGCTGGAGGATTATTTTTTAAAAATTATGTAGGTCACACTAATGGGAAAAAGCAACATTACTTTTTCTTTTTTTTTGAGACAGTCTTGCTCTGTCACCCAGGCTGGATGCAGTGGCAGGATCTCGTCTCACTGAAACCTCTGCCTCCCAGGTTCAAGCGATTCTCCTGTCTCAGCCTCCTGAGTAGCTGGGATTACAGGTGCTCACCACCACGCTCAGCTGATTTTTGTATTTTTGGTAGAGACGGGGGGTCTCACCAGGTCGGTCAGGCTGGTTTCGAACTCCTGACCTTGTGATCCACCAATCCACCCTCCTCGGCCTCCCAAAGTGCTGGGATTACAAGCGTGAGCCACTGCTCCCGGCCTGTACAACATTACTTTTATTGATCTGGTAGAGCATAGAATGTCCTCTCACTCCATCCCCAAACTCGATAAAACCTTTTTTTTCTAAATAGTAACACATACAGTGTCGGAAATGATTAATCAGAAATATATTTATGGCAGAAAAACCACAGTTGGCCATGGTATTCAGAAGAGGCAGTTAAGAGATTGATGTCTTCCCGGCTACATCTGCTAAGGGCATCAGGAAGTAGGGAGTGTTTAATCCCTATTTTGGGAATTGGAGGCATAGTTCGTTTTCATGGCTCCTTTAGGCAGTGTCCGTGGAGTCTCCTACAGAGGCATCAGGACTTGGGAGAGGTTTCTGATTTTTAGGGGTCCTGACAATGGTGTTTGTGATGAGAATGAGGAGGGACTTTGAGCAGGGTTGAGAAGCAAAGGTAATGAGGCTGGGTTTCCTGTGTCTCTAGGTAAGTTAGGTAGCCTTCCGTCAGCCCATGCCACACCTCCCAGGGGATCCTTCTGTATGTGGTGTGGAGGGAAGCTTAGGATCTGGTTAAAAGTGAAATGACAGCACACTTGAGTACGAGTGCAGTGTTGACGCGTCAGTTGAATGAGAGTGCAGAGTAAAGGAGAGATCCACAAAAGCAGGGGTTTAAAATCAGAAATTTCCCAGAAAATTTTTTGTTGTTGTTCTGGAGACAAGGTCTGCTCTGTTGTCCAGGCTGCAGTGTAATAACGTGATCATGGCTGACTGCAGTGTTGAACTCCTGGGTTCAAGTGATCCCCACACCTCAGCCTCCTGAGTAGCTCGAACTATAGGTGCACACCACGTTTTGTAAATGTGGCTTCTCTGGCTCTCACGTTACTTCTGTGGGCATCCAGAAATTAATTCCAGGATATTTTAGGGCCTTCGGCCCCTGTCAGACCTGAAAGAGAAGCCAGCCTGTGCAGGTTACTGTGCTACCGATGACACAGGCCATCACACTGGCTGTGTAGGGTGCGGACCGCTGAGGCAAGGGGCCCCATTGTTTCAGATGGGCCCATGGCGGCGGAACCAGAGCAGCCCACTCAAGGGAGGAGACCAGGACCTGGCTCCTCTGCCTGTGAGGCTCTGCTTTCTCAACTGTCAAGGACCAGAATTCCCTCTTTCCCCTCTGGTGCTCTGGATAAATTCATGAGATAATGCATAGACATGTTACAAGTGATTATGCAACTTTTATCATTAAAGCTATGTAATAACACTTAAGGTTCGCCAGCATACTCCAAGCATTTGGTAATTTTTTCATGAATTGACTTTTGTTTTTAAGTCGAAACATATTTTGGTAAACATTCCTGTGAAGGGAGGCCCATTCTAAGTCTCAGACAGAGCTGGAGTGCCACCAAGACCAGGCCTGGGGCCCTGCTGTTCTGCCAGCCAACTGATGGGCTCCTTTCCCCTGTCTCTTCCTGGCAGTGCTCCATGGCAGTGGGAAGGAGGGTGAGGCCTTGCCACTCCGCAGAGGGCCCCCTGGCCCGCCCCAATGCTGGAGACAAGTCTGGCCCCATCTTCCCACTGGGACCTGGGCCAACCCAGATGTTTCCCGCAGCCCCTCCCTCCACTCCCAGGATGGGCCCAAAAATACAACCATCTCTAGCCTATTTTTCTCACTCCAAGCTCCTTCCTTTCTAGATTGCTTTGCCTGAAGATTCTGCCCCAGGCTGGGAGGGGCTGGGGGCCCGATTCTCCCATTTCCCTGTGGTTTGGCAGGAGTCTTCCATCGCCCCTGTGGCTCTCAGAGCAGGCTCTGCCTTTGTCTGCAGACTGTGGCTCCCTGGACAGGCAAAGGAAAATGCCTCGGTCACCCTGATGCCTCCAAGCCCGGTGACAGGAGCTAAGGATGGCAGCTAGAGATCTCGGGGCCACCTTGCGGCCGCCCGACCCTCCTGGGAGCTTGAGCGCCGCCCCATTTCTGAAGCTCCTGGCAGTTGCTCAATAAATGGTGAGTCAATGAAGGACTGTAGGGGTGGCTGCAGGGTCTGCGGGAGGGGATTTCCGTGCAGAATAATGTAAATAGGGCATGTGTGTGGGAATGTGTTTTGAGTAAGAACAAACATTAACCAGCTTTTGTCCCTGTTTACAAGGCTGTGCTGGAGAGTGCGGAGCCCAAGTCAACCAGCCTTATCCCCTCAGGAGACCTGAATTTATAAACAGTGTTCAGCATGAATCCAAACAGGATTCCTCCCCCCAGTCACGTTTGTGACATCTGGAGAAATGTATGGGTTTGTCCTGGGTCAGTGTTATTATATTGGATGCAGGAAGAATAAAGGATAGTGCGATTGTTTATATGTACCCCGAATTTAACCAAGAAAAGCCCCCAAGGAAGGTACTGCCCCATAAAACCAATGTCCCTTGAGCATGTCCCTTGATATGGCACAGCATATCCCTTGATATGCCGCAGACACTATGCTCAGCCCACCACAGGCATTGGCTCCCGTCCTTACCCCACCCTATTCGTAGGGCCTGTTAGTCCCGTTTTACAGAGAAGGAGGAGGATGACAAGGAGTAGGGGGGAGGAGGAGAAGGAGGGTTGCTCCGAGTCACGGCTGCAGGTAAGTGGGAGAGGCTGCGCCCCCAGCACTATCCAGGTCGGGGGGCACGACCCCGTTTCTGTTGAACCGAATCTTTGTCTGAGTGGGCCTTGATAATGTGGAGTCTCACAACCTCCCTCAACTTTCTCACTAAAGCCGCTCAAGCGACAGGGGACAGAGACACTGAGGGGTGTGGACACAGTCCAAGCCTCAGGTGGAGATTTCACTGCAGTTTTACGAAAATCAAAACTTTATTTCATAATGTATGCTTTTTGTTGTCTTACTGGGTAAAATACAACTTAAAATGTACCATCCTAACCATTTTTGAGGGTACATTTGGTGACATTAAGTACCTTCGCAGTGATGTGTAGCCATCACACGCCCATCTCCAGTACTCCTTCCTCACCACAAAACAGCTCCCCACTCCCCGACACAGCCTCCAGCACCCCCCAGCTTTGTCTCTGTGAATTTGACTACTTGAGGAACCTCAAAGGAGTGGAATGACCCACTGTTCATTCTTCTGTGACTGGCTTATTTCACTTAACGTAAGGTCCTTGAGGCTCATGTGTGTTGTTGCATATGTGTTTTAATGTTAAAAAAAAAAAAAAAAAAGTCGGGCACGGTCGCTCACACCTGTAATCCCAGCACTTTGGGAGGCTGAGACAGGCAAATCACAAGGTCAAGAGATCGAGACCAGCCTGGCCAACATGGTGAAACCCCATCTCTACTAAAAATACAAAAAATTAATTAGCCAGGCATGGTGGCAGGTGCCTGTAGTCCCAGCTACTCAGGAGGAAGGGGCAGGAGAATCACTTGAACCCAGGAGGCGGAGTTTGCAGTGAGCCAAGATTGTGCCACTGCACTCCAGCCTGGTGATAGAGTGAGACTCTGTCTCGGGGGAAAAAAACACACACACATTAAAAAACGGCTGGGCATGGTGGCTCACGCCTCTAATCCCAGCACTTTGAGAGACCAAGGCAGATGGATCACTTAAGGCCAGGAGTTCGAGACCAGCCTGGCCAACATGGCAAAGACCTGTCTCTACTAAAAATACAAAACTTAGCTGGGCATGGTGGCGGGCACCTGTAATCCCAGCTACTTGAGAGGCTGAGACAAGAATTGCTTGAACCTGGGAGATGGAGGTTACGGTGAGCTGAGATCACACCACTGCACTCCAGCCTGGGTGACAGATCAAGACTCCATCTCAAAAAAGTAAAATAAAATAAAATAAAATAAACAATAAAGGCAGGCATTGGGGCTCACACGTTGGGAGGCCAAGGTAGGAGGATTGCTTGAGGCCAGGAGTTCAAGACCAGCCTGGGCAACATAGCAAGACCCTGTCTCTAACTTTAAAAAAAAATAACAATGACACCATCATAAACCATCACCAGGCCAGCTATGGTGGCTCACGCCTGTAATCCCAGCACCCTGGGGGGCCGAGGCAGGCAGATCACCTGAGGTCAGGAGTTCGAGACCAGCCTGGCCAACATGGCAAAACCCCATCTCTACTAAATGTACAAAAATTAGCCAGGCGTGGTGGTGGGTGCCTGTAATCCCAGCTACTTGGGAGGCTGAGGCAGGAGAATTTCTTAAACCTGGGAGATGGAGGTTGCAGTGAGCTGAGATTGTGCCACTGCACTCCAACCTGGGCGACAAGAGCAAGAATCTGTCTAGAAACAAAACAAAACAAAACAAAACAAACACCAAAAATATTTGACACCATTACACAGTCCTAATCTTAAAGTTGATGTTCCCAGAAGCTGTGTCTTATTTATTCAATGTCTTCTTGTGATCCTAAGGTAACAAGCCCTGGTGCCAGAGGCACTGACCAGCCAGGCCTCAGCTCCCAGCTCTGGCCAAGCAGGACAGCCCCGTCACCGCTGCTCCGTGCTGGTGCTCCTGGAGGCCTGTGCTGGAGGCCCAGGTGGACGCAGGTGTGTGCTGCACCCCTTCCGAGAGGATGTCGCTGCCAGCTTTCTGCTGCCCCACTTTGTTCTCAGAGTTTGGGGTGGTGGATTCCTGGGAATTTTCCATTTTAATATTGATGTTTATTTATATCAGTCTATTGTCTTTCTTTTAAAAATGAGAAGCTGCCATGCAGGAAAGTTGGCTTGCCCGAGATGTCACAACCAGTAAGTGTGTGTGGCAGACCAAGACGGCCCAGGCTTCAGGCCTCCCTTCCTCCTGCCTCCAAGCTTGGGCCACATTCACAGCACCAGGTGGCTAGCAGGCCACCTCGCCCACCACATCACGTGGATGCTGCTCGTCTGAATCCCATCTGCTCTGCAGTTAGGTTGTCTTTAATGTGCAAAATTCAGAAAGCTCTGAAAACGGAAAGGTTTCTTATAAATTTGTCCATAATACCTGACTGAACTGCTGTGAGGCCACTTAGAGTCTTATGCCCATTAGGAAGACATTTGTGAGTTTTGCAGCAGAGCTATG
Organism: Cheracebus regulus; assembly: GCA_963574635.1. Taxonomy (NCBI): domain Eukaryota; kingdom Metazoa; phylum Chordata; class Mammalia; order Primates; family Pitheciidae; genus Cheracebus; species Cheracebus regulus. Next base: position 31,541 of record CAUYQU010054061.1, on the reverse strand, counting down.
AGTGTGTATGTGTGGTCGTTTTGCTCATTTATTTTGATTAAAGAGGGCTTCTGGCCAGGCACAGTGGCTCAAGCCAGTAATCCCAGCACTTTGGGAGGCCAAGGTGGGTGGATCACTTAAGCCCAGGAGTTTGAGCCCCGCCTGGGCAATGTGGCAAGTGAGCCCCATCTCTAACAAGAAAAGAAACACACACATAGAAAACAAAAAGCTGGGTGTGGCAGTGCATGCCTGTAATTCCAGCTACTTGGGAGGCTGAAGTAGGAGGATTACTTGAGCCCAGGGATCGGAGGTTGCAGTGAGCCGAGATCGTGAAAAGAAGGCTTCCAATCTGCTGGGAGTATTCTATAATATGCAGTTTAGTAACTTCTAAAGCCTGGAAAATTCTCAATTCTGAAACACATTTGGCCCCAAGAGTTTCTGATAAGGGATTGGGACCTAGACATATAGAACAGAATTATAGTGATATGAGGCCGGGAGCAGTGGCTCGTGCCTGTAATCCTAGCACTTTGGGAGGTGGAGGCAGGAGAATCATGAGGTCAGGCTGGTCAAGACCAGCCTGGCCAAGATGGTAAAACACTGTATCTACTAAAAATTACAAAAAAAAATTAGCCTGTCGCAGTGGCAGGCACCTGTAATCGCAGCTACTTGGGAGGCGGTGGCAGGAGAATTGCTTGAACCTGGGAGGTGGAGGTGGCAGTGAGCCAAGATCGCGCCATTGCATGCCAGCCTGGGCGACAGACCAAGACTCTGTCTCAAAAAAAAAAAAAAAAAAGAGAGAATTATAGTGATATGAAAGCTGTAAAAATAAAGAGCTTAGACCCAGTTTTGTGTCTGTGCATCTTTCCACGGCATTATATTATAAAGCAGGGGTCCAGGATAATAGGTCCCCGCAGAAATGAGAGACAGAGAAGCACTGCAAAAAAACGAAAAGGAAAGCTATTTCCCCGGCTTCAGCTTCAGGGAAGCCTTGTTTTAGGACTGCGAGGCGCTTGCCCACTGACTCCTGGGTTGTGTTTCCAGGTCTTTGGCCCAAGGCACGGGCTGCCTCTCAGTATCCGGGGCTAAGAATCATTCCGGTACAGAGGCTGAAGCCACAGGGGAGATGAGAAGTGACCCAGGAGCGTGGTGTAGGGTGAGACCAATGGCCTTGACTGCTGGCCTCTGGGGTGCCACTCCAGGGCCCCTCTCCATGACAGCCCACCAGGGACAGCACCAGGGACCACGGAGCCTGGCTTGCAGGAACCACAAGAGAAGAGGGACTTGCTGCCTCTGCAACCACCCGAGGGGCCACCACACAGCCACAGGACACCAGGCTCGCCTGGGAGGCTGGGGTGCCCACCTGGAGCCTCGAGACCCAGAGACACTCTCCGGGCCTGTGTTCTCTCTCACACTGACTCCACACCTTCCACCGGCCTTTCTGGGGTCTGGGCCAGGAGCTGCGCTCTCCTTTGGGAAGTGAGGGTGGGTTCCTCACAGCAGCTCCCTTAATGTCTCAACCAGCTTCTGCAAAGGAGGCCGTGGTTGGTCCCTGTGGTTGGAGTTTGTGTTCCCCTGTGGGTAGACGGGATGAGCTCTTGCAGGCTGGAGCCGCATTGGAAAACCCCTTCCTTTCCCACTGTCTTCTGCTCTCCTTCCCCAGGCACCATCCTGCCTCCACGAAGCCTCTCCCCCGTCCTGGTGCCCTTTCCAGGATCCGAGTGACCACGGGCTCGACGTCACTGGGGGGACATCCCAGGAATTCCTGTTTTTTCCCTCTGGATGGCCCTCTGGTCTTCGGGAAGGATGGGAGGAGCTATCACATATTTCTGTCTCAGCTTTAAGGATAAAATTCCCCTCCAAAGGCCAGGCAGCTGATCTCCTACAGCCACTTGTCAGACACACGGAGCCCTGAATTCCCACTTGGGTGGTCTTGCGTGGCGCTTCAAAGACCTGACTTGGATATGGTAACTCGAGGGCAGAAGGAGGGTTGAGGTGGCATCTGGAAGCACGGACCAGAGTGGAAAGGCAGGCTGGCAGCAGAGGTTTTAACCCGCACCTTCCCGCCATCCCCAGCATTTGAATGACTGTATCAAGGGAAATAAGTATATGTATTGGGGGGCGGGGAGTAGTTAGAGAAATAAATGTAGACAGCCTCAGATGTGGAGTGTCTTGCCTTTTTTCCTTTGAGATTCCTAGTGGGCTGTAGCACAGGCTCCTGACTTTTTTTTTTGAGACAGAGTCTTGCTTTGTCTCCCAGGCTGGCGTGCAGTGGCGCAATCTGGGCACACTGCAACCTTACCTCCCGGGTTCAAGTGATTCCCCTGCGTCAGCCTCCCAAGTAGCTGGGACTACAGGCACATGCCGCCATGCCTGGCTAATTTTTTGTACTTTTAATAGAGACGGGGTTTCACTATGTTGGTCACACTGGTCTTGAACCCCTGACCTGAGGCCGGTGGACTGCCAAAGTGCTGGGATTACAGGCATGAGCCACCAGGCCCAGCCCGGTTCTATGACTTTTATAGTAAAAATGTTTGAATACTCTGATTGTAAAATTCATTTTAGTCTAAATTGACACACGCAGTACTAGAATGCAAGTCCCCACTAGAGTGTAAACTCCCCGAGAGCAGAGACGACCTAGTGTGTGCTGGAGCCCACACCTGGAGCTGACTGTCTCCCAACTCCACGTCTGGTGACATCACCTTGGTAGCTTGAAAACAGCCATGGTGGGAGCAACTACAGCAAACACCATGGGAAGGAATCAACCCTGCACAGCAGTGCGGCCTCTCCTGCAGTGAGTGAAGGTTAAACAGTTACCACCACTGGACAAGTCTATCCCAGCCTCTAGCACACAGTAGGCACCCAGATATTAGAATGAACAACCTCCAGATAAGGAAGAGGGAAGCAGCGTCCTCTAAATTCAGTTCAATGGAAGTTCAACAGATTTCCTGTCCTGGTGGACGTGTGTTTTCTGGGGCAGCTGCTGTCTGAACTTCCACCTGGGGACCCTGCCAATTCTTGTTTCTCAGGTCCTGGCCATCAGGTTACAGGTATGTTCCTGTGGGGGGTGAGTCTACAAGGACCCTCAGGGCTTTTCTAGGGATGGCATGTGTCAGCATTGCCTAAAAGTGGTGGTGGCACGAGTCCAGCGTCCAGTGGAAGAGCAGCACAGATCGTAACTGGAGCTGCTCCCAGACCACAACTAGGACAGTGTTGCGGGTCCAGCCCACACCTGGCCTGATTCTTCAGCCCTCCTGTCAATCTGCGATCTTCCAATGCCCTTCCTCTAAGCAACTCTATTTTTTGTTTGTTTTGTTTTTGTTTGTGTTTTTGGAGACGGAATCTCACTCTGTCCCAAGCTGGAGTGCAGCAGTGCGATCTTGCAACCTCAATGCAACCTCTGCCTCCTGGGTTCAAGCAATTCTCCTGCCTTGGCCTCCTGAGTAGCTGGGACTACGGGTATGCGCCACCACGCCCGGTGCAATGAGCTCAGGCAATCTGCCCGCTTCGGCCTCCCAACGTGTTAGGATTACAGGCGTGAGCCACCACGACCAGCCTGAAGCAACTCTTCTGTTTGAGCTGACTCAGTCCTTTTCTGTGGTACGCAATCAAGAACCCCGAGAGTTGGTTCAGGTCCTTTGAGAGCAGAGGCCGAGATGGGACTAGATTTGCTAAAGATCTACAGGGGAACGCCTGTGAGGATAAACCGCGGGAGGAGGGGGCGCAGGGGGAGTCCAGAATGTGGTGTGGAGCTGAGAGCAGCCGCCAAAGGCTGTTCACCAGCTACACTTCTCACAGCCCCTCTCTGGAGGCAAACCTTCAGGGCCACCACGAACCTCTGGTACAGGGTGTAATATGAAAATCGATCTCTGCTCTTGCAGTGTTCACAATTATGAGAGAGACAGAGAAACAACTCTACCACTGCAGTAGTTTGAAAGTGCTAGGGCAAAGCCTGGGGCCAATGGGAGCGCAGAGGCAGATGTACAGGAAGGCTTCCTGGAGGAGGTGAACCCTAGGAGCCCAGAGGCGCTTGGCATTTTGCCCTCTTTCTTCTCTCCAGCCATCCATCCCGACCCAACCATACAAAGAGATCTGGTCACTTCTTTCTTCGCCTCATCCTTAGATCTGCAATCTGCAGAGATGATGAAAATGTGGAGAACTGAGGACACACATGGGGGGAACATGGGAAAGAGAAATTAAAGGAATTTTTTTGAGAGACAGGGTCTTGCTCTACTGCCCAGGCTGGAGTGCAGTGGTGCAATCATAGCTCACTGCAGCCTCAACCTCCCGGGCTCAATTGATCCTCCCGCCTCAGCCTTCCAAGTAGGTTGGACCAGTGGTCCCCAACCTTTTGGCACCGGGGACCGGTTTCATGGAAGACAATTTTTTCACAGATCTGGGGGCGGGGTAGGATGGTTTCAGGATGAAACGGTTCCAAGCTAATGCCCCATCCTGTTCAGATCATCAGGCATAGATTCTCATAAGGAGTACACAACCTGGATCACTTGTGTGAGTAGTTCACAGTAGAGTTCATGCTCCTGTGAGAATCGCATGCGGCTGCTGATTTGACAGGAGGCAGAACCCAGGCAGTATTGCTGGCTCACCTCCTGCTGTGTGGCCCGGTTTCTAACAGGTCCCGGGGCTTGGGGACCCCTAGCTTGGACTTCAGGCAACTGCCACCATACCTGGCTAATTAAAAAAAAAAAAAAAAAAAAAAAAACTGTAGTGATCAGGGGGTCCCACTATGTTGCCTTGGCTAGTTTTGAACTCCTGAACTTAAGCAATCCTCCCACCTCAGCCTCCCAAAGTGCTGGGATTCCAGGCACGAGCCACTGCGCCCAGATCACGACTTTTATTCTGCATCTAGTCAGAACTCGATGGAAACGGTTACTGCCCTATTCCACCACCTGCTGTGAGTCTCAGGGGAGCAAGTTGTAGCTTAAGGAGGTGACCCGACCTGCCCAAGTGCACACAATGAAAAGCAGAGGAGCTTTCCAGTCCAGCTCCGCCTCCACCCCAGGCTACCCCAAGCCTCAGTGCAAGGGGGTCTCAGGTGCAGCCAGTGAGTGGCACAGGGCCAGTGCAGAGGGGACTTCACAGTGGGAAGGAAAGTCTTAGCTCTTTCCTGGCCTCTTCTTTCTAACCACCCTATTGTAATGCATCAATTCTATTCCCCACATCTCTGTGAAGGAGGCAGAGGAGAAATGAGCCTGAGAGAGAAGTTCTTGCCCAAGCCAGTAATTGGCAGGACCTCACTGGTGGGTCCAGGACAGCCCCTTACCACTGCGTGTGGGTTCTGTCCCCCAACCTCAGGGTCCTCTTTGCAGCTGGGTTGAGGCATAGGAAATCACAGGCCTGGGTGTCTGAGAAGAAAGGATCATAGGAAAAGCAGGGACATGGCAGGAAAGGGAGCTCCTTGGGCCTCAGCTTCTCCCACCCTGCAGCGGGAGAAGCGTTTTCCTTCCACTTAACAAAGGGGACCTTTGACCAAGCTCAGAAAAGTCCCAGCTGGTGGGGGCAGGGAGTGGGGGCTGTGGAATGGAAGAAGTGCTTTTCCTTTTAGGAGAGGCTGCATGATTCCACTCCCCTTTCACTGCCAAGCTTTATCTTTGCCTAAGAATTCACACAACTCCCCAGGGATCCCTCTACAGCTGCCGTTCCTCCGGTCTTCACGGATAGGTAAGAAATGTGCCTGATTTAAATCGGCCACGTTTTAATAAGCATTTTGTCTGAACAAGGAGATGAGCTGCATGATTGAGGGAGGGGTGGGGGGGCTGAAGGGGGAGTGAGCTCCCCAATGGTGGCTGCTCTTTGCCCAAATGAGGCCAAGGGAGAAGTGGCGGGGGGGGGGGGGGGAGGGCGGGGGCAGCAAGGAGCTGAAGGCAGAAAAATGTGGGGGAAGGGAAGAAGCCTTTGAAACCTCCCGGCAACATTCCCCCAACCTCCCTCTTGCCCAGAGCCAGTTTCTAAAGATGAGTGAATTCCAGTTTCAAAAAAGGAACGGCAGGCAAAGAGTGTCTTGGTTGAGAAAAAAGACAACCAGGAACACAAATTAGGCCGATGCCATGTGTTGAGCCCCCACCTTGATGCTAATTAGTGCCCTGCCACAGGTGGTGGGACCCACAGCAAGCAAACCACAGCAACAGGGACAGAAACCTAGGGAGCAGGACAGGCACCCAGTTGGCCTGGGGTGGTGTGGAGATGGCTTCAAAAGCAGGTGACATGCCAGGCACGGTGGCACTTTGGGAGGCCACTGTGGGAAGATGGCTTGAGATCTGGAGTTCGAGACCAGGTTGGGCAAAATGGTGAGACCTTCTCCCTACTTAAAGAAGAAGAGGGCCGGGCGAGGTGCCTCATGCCTGTAATCCCAGCACTTTGCGGGGGCCGAGGTGGGTGGATCACCTGAGGTCAGGAGTTCGAGACCCGCCTGGCCAACATGGTGAAGACCTGTCTCTACTGAAAACACAAAAATTAGCTGGACATGGTGGCGGGCGCCTGGAATCCCAGCTATGTGGGAGGCTGAGGCTGGAGAATAACTTGAACCCAGGAGGCAGAGGTTGCAGTGAGTTGAGATCGCACCATGCTCTCTAGCTGGGGCAACAAGAGTGCAACTCTGTCTAAAAAAAAAAGAAAGGGAGGAGAGAGAGAAAGAGAGGAAGAGAAGGAGGGAGGGAGGGAGAGAAAGAAGAAAGGAACGAAAGTGACATTTGACAAGGGTTTTGAGGGCTGAGCAGGAGTTTGAGAGGTGTGGGGATTGGGAGAGGGCTTTCTAGGAGGAGAAAAGGCGCTGGGAGATGGAAGCAGCAGCATGTGTGCGGAGAACTCCTTCGTGGCTGAAGAACAGGATCCAGGTGTGGAGGAGAAGGAGGTGGCTGGAGGCAGGCACGTTGTGTGTAGGGGAGGGGTGGGAGGGGCGGACAGGGCACAGAGCTGGAAGGTTTGGGCAAGGGGAAGTGGGACTGGAGAGGTGACTGGCACTGACCCAAGAGAGGACAGAAGGGGTAACCACAGAGTGGAGGCTGAACCAAGCCTTGGCACAGACCCAAGTAGGTGGAGGCCTCGGGCAACGCCGGTCACCACGGGGGCCTCTCCTAAGGCCTTGTCCACCCTCGGGGATTGGAGGTGGGTAAGGGAGACCGGGCGGGGTGGAGGGTTAAGCCAGGCAGCGGCGGGGAGAGAAAGTCCCACCCCTGCGGGCGTTCCTTGCAGCCCGGCCGACCTCTCGGGCTTCGGCCTGGGCGGGCACCGACGAAGCGGTCCTGGGCGCGGCCTCCGGGCTCCCGTGGAGACAGGTAGGGAGGCGGAGGGACGGGAAGCCCGCGAACGCCCAGCGGCTGGGGCAGCGCACCCCGGGTCTTCTGCAGGAATCTGCTCGCCTCTCTCACGGCGATTGCGGTGTCGGAGAAAGTGGGGGACCGCAGAGGACACCCGCCCCGGCTCGCTCTCCCGAGGTGGGCGCAAGTTCATCGCTCGGCACCGCGCACCCCTGGCCGGGCGGGAAGGAAATGCGGGGAGCCGGGGAGCTGGTATGGGGCGGCCCCGGTGTCCACCCTCCGCCTGCTCAGACCTTCCCTCGAGTGGACACCACTCCTGGCGCGTGGTGCAGGCGAGGCCCTGGAGACCGCGCGCCCCTCCCAGGAGGTGCCGTTGGGCCGCGGGCCTGGAGCGCCCAGGAGCCCCAGGGGCTGCCGGCACCTGTGCGGCCACCTGGGCCTCCCGTGGGAACCGCGTCTCTCCCCCGCGGCGGTGCGCGGCGCGTTCCTGGGGTGGGAACTCGGGGCACCTGGTCAGGGTGGGACCGACGCGGAGGAGGGCGGTGAGCGGGGGCACGGGGACGAGCGTCGTGCGGACTGCGGCGGTACGGGAGTCGGCTGGGGACGGTGCAGGGGGCTCAGTGGGCAGCCACCCGCCTTCCCACCCTCGCCAGCCTCTGCTCCCTGAGTGCAGGCCGCCACCTTTGGCCCTTGCTCAGCGCAGACGCGTTCCTCAGGAACACCAGGTTGAGGGCGCCCACCCTGCGGCCCGAAGCCACCCGGCCCCTGCCCTCGGGCGGCAGGGGAGGTCGAGGTCCCACGGCCTGCGGAGTCGCCCCGTGACCAGACCCCGGACTGGCCTTGGAGTTGAAGGGGTTGTTTGCCACCAAATGAACCGGAAAAATTGAACTTTTCAGACTTTGGAAAGGCAGATATGGGCTTGGAGTTCAGTGCAATTGCAGCGAAGGCGGTGGTGCTCTGAGTAATTACAAGTAAAATTCTTCTTTCCCGGTCTTCTCCTCAGCCTCGCCTGGCCTAGCCTAGCCCTAGCAAGAGGCTCCTGCTCTGGGAGCGGCCCCGCACAGAGCAGAGGCTGGGCCCTGGCAGCAACCCCTTCCCTCACCCTCCAACCCCAGGAATCTCCAACCTGACCACGGAAATTATGACTCAGTGACTCACTGTGCCAAATTAACGAGTGTGTACATTGTTCAATGTGCCAGGTTACATTTCTGCTGAGCTTGGCTTCTGTATACTGTCTTTTATTCTTGTAAACAGGTCATTTTATACCTTAAAAAAAATTAGAACATTGGTAGCATTATAGATTTTAAAGTTCAAACCTGCAAGCTAGTACTTGTTTAATGTTTTGTACTGAATGGTGCACATTGCTTATGTCATTCTATGATACAGTGACATGTATGTACACACACACACTGCACAGTGTGTGCACAGACTGGACACCCACACTAAATACCACACACCAGACTGCACGGAGAACCACCTGCACACTGCACATGCAGACTGCATGCATGCACACATCAAACTACACAGACACTGCACACACACTGCCCTGAGCACAATTACACTGTACTGCACACTGCACACTGCATGGCGCATACAGCACACCACACACACTGCACCACACTGCACCACATACACCACACTGTACACACACTGCACTGTACACACACTGCACCACACACTGCACTGTACACACACTGCACTGTACACACACTGCAACACACACTGCACCACACACACTGCACCACACACACTGCACTGTACACACACTGCACTGTACACACACTGCACTACACACATACACTGGTTATGGAGGCTGCCTGTGGAGCCTCCCTGTGCAGAGAAATGCTGGCTTGGATTTAAAATCCTATATAATTAACATTTTTAGAGCATTTGAGTTTTAAAAGTGTCTTCAGAGACTTGATTTTTTAAAAGTCTATATTAGGGATTTTTTAACAACTGATGTAATAGCTTTTTTAAAAGGAATCTTGCTGAATTAAAATGGTGAGTCTAATTACTTGGATTCTGAACTCCGTTTTTCAACCACAAAAAAAGTATTTTTAATTGCGCTCTAGTCCCGCCCCCTCAACCCCGAAACAAGTTGTTCCTGAACTTCTGCCAGTTGCGGATGGGCCCTTTCTGGCTCACGTGTTGAGCTGCCCGGCAGGGCGTGCGCACTGTGTTCTCTGCTGCGCGCCCGGCGGTCCGGGCGGTCCCGGTGCGGGTCTCCTGGTCACCTGTGGGCCACTGGGAGGGACACACGCTCGGGCCCTCGCCCAGGACAGCTGCGGGGGCCCTGGGCCGCTCTAACCCCATGCGTCTTCCGCAGGCTGAGATGCGGCTGCTCCTGCTGGTACCGCTGCTGCTCGCTCCAGCGCCCGGGTCCTCGGTGAGTGCGGCTCTGCGCCGCCCCCGGGAGGACCCTGCCGGGGAGGCGCAGGCCCGCAGGCTGCGTTCCCAGGAAAGGGGTGATGTCTGGGAAGATGGGCTGGGAGGCGGCGAGCTCGCGCCGCTGAGCTCCTTGATAAAGGGCTGGGCCCTTGAAACCGGCTGGCTAGGGTGACCAGAACTGCCCGCCAGGCCTCAGGCACAGTTTGTGGGGGTGGCACCTTCCCGGGGCTTCCCTCCTTGAGAAGGTGGTGGGAGCTCTCCAGAACCCCCTCCCCTGGGTGGTCTTCCAAGGTGGAAGGACAGGCTGGGGGCAAGGCTGGGTGGCCCATCCCACCAGACACCCGTCTTCTGCCTGGAGCCGAACACGGCTTCCCCTAAGCTGGGGTGTTTGGGCCTAGAGGTTTGGGGTGCCAGTTTTTTTCCTTTCTCCTTGGGGTAGCACCTAGGACAGGGCTGTCCCACGGAACCTTCTGAGATGGTGGAACTGTTCTGTGTCTCTGCTATACAGTAAGTTGCCCCTACATCCAGTGAGCACTTGAAATCTAGATGAACTGAGTTTTAATTTCACTTGACTTTAATTAATTTAAATTTATTTTTAAATTGTTTAAATGTTTATTTATTTTTGAAACAGTCTCACTCTGTTGCCCAGGCTGGAGGGTACTGGCATGGTTTGGGCTCACTGTAACCTCCACCTCCCGGGATCAAGCGATTCTTCTGCTCAGTCTCCTAAGTAGCTGGGACTCCAGGCGTGTGTCACTGCGCCTGGCCATAATTAATTTAAACAGCCACACATGGCTAGTGGCTGCCGTATTAGACTGCAAGTTGAGACAGTGGACACAGGAAGCTGGATGTGGTCAGAGTTGCTGTTTCATTAACGGGGACCCAAAGGCCAGGGCTTTCTGGAGAAGGTCCCTGGGTCTTGAGGATGGACAGAGAAGCTTCTAGACCACAGGCCCCACCTTTGGGGAGGAGAGGGTCTGCAGAGCTGGATGCTGCCCTGGCTCAGTGCCTGGGAGAATAGAAGCCACAGAGGTACCTGGGCCCTGTCCTACTCCAGAAGAAATCTCCCAGGGGACCCGCAGCCCTGCTCACCCCTCTGTGAGGTGGGTGGGAGGTAAGAGAGGAAGGATCCCTGTGAAAGGATCCAAACTATTTTCTGCCTTGGGGATGGCAGGGGGAAATGCCACGCCTGGCATCTGTGGGTGGAGGCTGAGGAGGGCATCTCTGCAGGGGTGTGTAGGGCAGACAGGATAGATGGCAGCGGTGGGCATCAGGCACTTCTCCAGGAGCCCTGTGAACCCAACATGGGCACAGCTGGAGCAGCGGGTGGGCCAGCGCCAGCCTTTTTCACAGCTTCCCACAGTCCCCTCTGCCACCCCCATGAACCTTGTCCCTAAATGCCACTCTCAGGTCCTTCAGCACGTGCTTGTGGCCCAGCTGCATGAAAGCCAAAGCCCAGGTGGAGGGCAGCGGGACAGTGTCCAGGCCCCAGGATTAAATCCAGAGCCACCTCAGCACCTGCATGACCCTAGGCAAATCATCAAGCCTTAGACTGCTCTAATTTGGGGGTAATAATGCCCACCCCAGAGGTTGTCATGCAGATGAAACAAATCAAGGTTTCCAAAGCGCCCTGGGTCCTGTTAAATCCTTTCTCCCTTAGAAACACCGTGAGTAAGGCTGGGCGCAGTGGCTCACGCCTGTAATCCCAACACTGTGGGAGGCTGAGGCAGGCGGATCACGAGGTCAGGAGATTGAGACCAGCCTGGCCAACATGGTGAAACCCCATCTCTACTAAAAATACAAAAAATTAGCCAGGCATGGTGGAGCATGCCTGTAGTCCCAGCTACTCGGGAGACTGAGGCAGGAGAATCACTTGAACCCGGGAGGCGGAGGGTGCAGTGAGCCAAGATTGTGCCATTGCACTCCAGCCTGGGTGATACAGCGAGACTCTGACTCAAAAAAACAAACACAACACCCTGTGTAGCCCCTGAGCCTCAGACGGGGCTGGGCATGGCCTGGGCTGAGAGCTCTTCCCACCCTGCCCTCTATGAGTCTGCAGAGGGGGTGGCCCCGCTCACAGCTCCCTGCCTCCCTCAGTCACTGGGGCAGGAGCCACCCTGTCGAGAACCTTCTCTGGATCACTTAGTGCTGCCAGGGGTCAGCCTGAACAGAATGAGTAGATGAATAAAGGTGACGGCCTGCATGTTCCTGGGCCTCAGCCTCTCTTCCACCTGCACGCGGTGTGCATGCATTCTGTCTCTTACACACGCACATACACGCACGCTGGGCAGTTGATTCCTGGGGAAATAGTGTACAGCAGGAAAGGAGAATCCTGAGTGGCTCCAGGTGGGAGTTGGAGGAGGCATGGGCGGGGCGCCTGGAGCAGCATGAGACAGGTGAGGACAGGCACCAGGTGAGGCTGGATCAGCTCATTCCAGCTTCCCACCACGCTGGGCCGTTCGTGGTTGGAATAGAGAGCAACAGTGTGCTCGTGCTGCCTGTGGCTGAAGGTGCTTTCCTTCCTCAAAGAGACAGTGTGGAGTGCGTGCACAGGGCACAGCTCTGGGCACAGTTCCTGGCTAGTGAACATCTGCCTCACAAGGGCCTCACAGGTGCTGGGCACAGGAGGCAAGAAGGCATTCTGGAAACAGCACGCCCCTTGGGGGGCCCTTGTTCAGGTCAGTCCTGCCCCTCCTCATCCTGATGGCCAGGTGGTGGCTCCATGGCAGGGGTACCCCTCATTGCCTTGGCCACACCAGTACGCCGACCCCAGCTCTGGAGAAGGGTGGATTTTGCCGGTTGCTGTGCCAAGAAGCCAAGAGACATCCAAACAGGCCTTGGTCAGAGGGTAATTGACAGCCAGGCCCAGGCCAGCAGCTAAGAGCCATTCTTGAAGACCTCTCCTGAATACTTAAAATGTGGGATGAGGCTGCGTGTGGGGTGGGGGCTGCCAGAATCCCACCTGGGACTGCAGGGAGTCCTTGTCTCTGGAAAGTCCCCCTCCACTTTCAACACTCAGTATCTTCCCTTGTGAAACTGAAACTTGATCCAAGTAAATTTCAGTTTAACTTTCATTGAGAGAACACTTTGAAGTTTGGGCTCAGTTTTGAAAGCTTAGAGATTTTTGTCCCAGTTAGAACTGAAGGAGTAGATGATTTTACAAAGCGAAAGCGAAGAGCTTTTGTCCGGCCAGCGCTTCCTTCTTGGTTGTGTGTGTGGTTAGGCAAGCTTAGCGTAGTGTGTTCTGCTTCAGGGCTCTAGGTTTGTAATAAGACAAGGATAACTCAATGTTTGGCACAGGGATGTTAGGTTAGTAAACCTCCTTCCTCACCTGTGAGCCAGGAAAGCTGCTCCGGGCTCATCGCGGAGGGAAGAGCCCGCTTTTCTATGTGACCACTGAGCTCTCTTAAAAGTGGGGATGGTATTTTTCCTTGAGATTCTTATGTGGTGATACTCTTTAAAAAAGTCCCCTTCCTGCAAATGTTTGCATGTACACCGTATGCCTCCTGGCAAAATTGTGAAGTTACATCTAATCCCTGTCCAACCCTGTAGGGAATCATCTACTGTCTCATTTGATTCCCCCAGGGAGGTGGGGCCACAGCCCTGGCAGGGGAGCAGAGGCCTGCAGTGAGGCTGGCTGGCCACTGCGCCCACTTCTTCCTCTGTGGCTTCCTCTCTCCCTCACTTTCCTCATCCATGCAATGGGATCTGTTCGGTTGTAAGAATGAAATGAGATAATATGTGTGTAGCATGTGGATTTCTGATGCCAGCTGCAAGGGGTCCAATCTCTCTGGTAGGAAAGTGTATCTGTTAGGATCATAATCCTGTGTGGCATCCCAAGTAACAGTTCTTCAACAAGACAGAGACGATTCCTCTGTCACGTAAACACCCAGGAGTTGGAAGCCTGGGCCTATTCTGTTGCACAACATCCTCCAGGCTCTAGAGTCTTTCTATCTTTGCTTCACTGTTTGAAGCCTCTGTTTCCAAGTTACCTCACAATCTAAAAGGCTGCTCCAACTCCAGCCATCACATCTGCTTTCCAGACAGCCTAAAAGAGTACAGAAGGAAGACGGAAAGGATAAATGCTCATACAGCCTCTCTTAAGGAGGTTACTAGCGGCAGCTGCCCACCGCTTATACTTAATCTCACTGATGAGAGTTAAGTGACGTAGCCAGTTAGCTGCAGGAAGTCTAAAATGTATTTTTTAAAAATTTTGGGCAGCCAGGGACCCAGCTGAGTCAAGTTTTCAAGGGTTCTTTGACAATGGGAGGAGGGGATGAATATTGGGGTACTCCTGGGAGTCTCTGCCACAGATTAGCAGGATCCCCACGTTTCCCTTTTTAGGGCCCCCTCCCTACATCACTGTTAACCCACAAATACCTGGGCCCTCAAACTGCCCGTGGCTGTGGGTCCCTCACTCCAGTGGCCCCTAAAACTCCAAGCTCTTCCCAGCTGCTTCTCAGCTCCTTATGAGGAAAGCAGGCTAATTCTGAAAAGGAGTATGTTTTGGGGTGCCAGGCAGTGTTGCTGAGTCCTAAAGGCTGGTCCCAGAAGGGAGAATCCCAGGCTCCTTGATCGCTGGGGGGTGTTTTTAGGCAGAGCACCCTTGTGGGGCCCCCAGGCTCAGGCTCTGAGTCGGCACTGCTGATGCGTGGTCCTGTCTTCTGCAGGCTCCCAAGGTGAGGCGGCAGAGTGACACCTGGGGACCTTGGGGCCAGTGGAGTCCCTGCAGCCGGACCTGTGGAGGGGGCATCAGCTTCCAGGAGCGCCCCTGCTACTCCCAGAGGTAGGAGAGAGGAAAACGGCCCGGCTTGTTAAAAGAGGGCAGGAGCAGGAGATGCAGGCTTCTGGGTGGCGGGCTGGGTGATCGTGGCCTAGGCCAGCACTGGCCACACCAGCAGAACCCACCAAGCGGCAGATTCATTCTGGAAGCAACATCAGTGCAGCACAGGACATCAAACCATTTCCCAGGGCCTTCCACTGGGAGCTGGAGCACACGTGCTGCCTGCGGCCCACCCCTCACCCCTCGCCAGCTCCTGAAGCGGCGCCTGCCTGCCGTATGGCAGGTGCAGTCAATTTTGGTGGAATTAGTGAATAGTCTTCGACTGGCAATTCCCGACTCCTGTGGTTTCTTTGCCGAGTATAGATGTTCCCCACTTCAAGCGGTTTACTAAGTGCTTGCTGTGTGCGCTGCACTCTGGCAGGGTCAGTGCAGGAGGTGGGGCACAGAAGAAGGGGTAGTGAGGCTCCTCTGTCCCGGTTTGTTAAGGGGTTGCTCCTGAGAACCCTATGTGAGGAGGAAGAGAGAGACCAGGAATTATCCTAAGAGCCTTATACTGATGTCCTCCTTAGATGGCAGGATGGCGGTACCAGGTGGGTGGGTATTACATCCAGGCACCTCGGGTCTACTCTGGGAATCTGCATTAAGAGGCAGTGGAGTGGTCCTGCCTTAAATCTACAGGGTGGTGGAGCTCCCAGTCCTGCTTCTCCCTAGTACCAACATGGGCCGCCCATGGCCACCCAGGGGATTTATGGGGCGGGGGCGGGGGCGTACCCTCCCGCCTCGCTGCTCCCACTGGAGAGTCCCGCAGAAGTTGGGGCCTGCAGGGAGCCCCAGGACGGGGGTTGGGGACGTCGGCTGGTCCACGTCTTCCCGGTGCTCTGGTCCCGTAGGAGAGATGGAGGCTCCAGCTGCGTGGGCCCCGCCCGGAACCACCGCTCTTGTAGCACGGAGGTAAAGCCCATGGAGCGCGGGCGAGGGCTCCCCAAGCCCCTCCTGGCCGACGTCCCCACCTGGATGCCCGCCCCTGGCCGGGGGCCGCTCGGTTATCCTAGCCTGGGGCTCTCCTGCCAGTCCACAGCAGGGCTGTGTGGACGCCCTGCACCCCCACCCCCCGGGACTGGCCTTGCCCTCCGCAGCCTCCAGCACCTTGGAGGTGTGCGCATGGGAGACGGGGCGGGGGAGCGGGGACTCCACCTCTGGAGGCTCAGACGGGGCTGGTGAGGGAGACTCCCGGGCTCCCTGGGAGGTGGGCGGACCTCGGACTCCACCTCCTGGACCCCAACTTCCCCTCCGCCCGGCAGAGCTGCCCCGACGGCGCCCGTGATTTCCGGGCCGAGCAGTGCGCGGAGTTCGATGGTGCGGAGTTCCAGGGGCGGCGGTACAGGTGGCTGCCCTATTACGGCGGTGAGCACAGTGGGACTCACTCTCCTGGGGTCTCTTGTAGACGTTGATGTCTGTTGCCGTATTATAGAGGCGTTGTTAAATGTATACGTTATTAGAGACAGTCTGGCTATGTTGCCCAGGCTGGTCTTGAACTCCTGGGCTCAAGGGATCCTCCCGCCGCGACCTCCCAGGGTGCTGGGATTGCAGGCGCGCTGGCTCACGGTGTACAGGGAATCTTCTAGACCACAGAACCCACCTTTGGGGAGAGATGGAGGCTGGAGTGCAGCAGCAGCGTGTCGGCTGAGCAGCCTCGACCTCCCAAGCTCAATCAATCCTTCCACCTCAGCCTCCCAAATAATTTTTTTAAAAATATGGGGTGCTTCATAAATTTGCATGCCATACCTGCTCAGGGGTCAGGGACTGTGATAATCTCTGTATCATTCCAATTTTAGTGTATGTGCTGCCAGAGCCAGCATGTGTCAAATACCCCACAGTCAACCCATAATCACCAGTATCTTGCTCCCCTGCCCCCACATGCCCATGGCAACCCGATGGCAGCCATTTTGAAGCCTTTCCATCCCTTCTCCCCTTAAGTACGTATATTTTCAAACAAAGCTATGCTGTGTCTATACCATTTTGAGCCTGTTTTTGCTCAGTCTGCTATGGGAAGCGTTCCTCCTGTCACACAGAGACAGAGATGGGGAGCCCCAGGAGCAGTAGGAATGGTATCGCCCAGTCATCCTGCAGGAGGAGTTGGAAGGGGCTTGGTACACCAAGACCTCACTTACCAAGGATCCGGGGCCAAAGGAGATGGTCTGAGTACCGCTGAGGAGAGTATAAGTAATGTTTAGAGAAATACAGTTCAGGAAAAAAAACACCCCCATAAGCACCACCCTGTATGCCATTAAGCATTTTAGATGAGTCAGAAGATTCCTCAAGACAACTCTTCTGAGTTTGTTTTTCCTGCTTGCTGCAGATGACCTCTGGAGACCCCATGGCAATCTGGATTACAGATCAATGAGCACTCATACCCTTTGTGTGTTGTGGGGATCGTGGCTGTGGATGTGGCCCCAGTGGGACTCTCTAGCTTTCAGTATTCCCCCTGGATCCTGAAGTGGACACATGTCAAAAATAATTAGAGTATATTCACATGATAGAAACATTGGAAGACAGAGGAAAATCTAGAAAGCTAGTAGAGGGATGCCATCAGTGGTGTGGAGATGACTATGACACTGTTTGCACTTTTGGGCTGTTTTAAAATGTGTATATATTTAGATAAATATAAAAATTAAGGTTGAATGCAGTGGCTCATGTCCGTAATCCCAGCGCTTTGGGAGGTGGAAGTGGGAGGATCACTCAAACCCAGGAGTTTGAGACAAGCCTGGGCAACATGGTGAAACCCTATCTCTACAAAAAATACAAAGATTAGTCAGGCGTGTGGGCACACACGTGTCCCAGCTATTCGGGAGGCTGAGGTGAGAGGGTCACTTGAGCCCAGGAAGTTGAGGCTGAAGTGAGCCAACATCACACCACTGCACTCCAACCTGAATGACAGAGTGAAAGTTTGTCTCCAAAAGAAAAAAAAATTAAAACCAGGCCTGGTGCTTTGGGAGGCCAAGGCAGGAGGAACATTTGAGCCCAGGAGTTTGATACCAGCCTGGGCAATGTAGTGAGAGCCTGTCTCTATAAAAGTAAAGTTAGCTGGGCATGGTGGCATGTGCCTATAGTCCCATTTGAGAGACTGAGACTGGAGGATCACTTGAGTCTGGGAGGGGAGGCTGCTGTGAGCTTTGATCTTGCCTCTGCATTCCAGCCTGGGAGACAGAGTGAGATCCCATCTGAAAAACATTAAAATCAGAAAAAACTTACCCTTATCCTTCCCCTTTCACAAGATCACTGTTAGCATTTCATTTTCGCCCTTCTCACATTATTTTCTCCATATAGGCTTACATATTTGTAATTATTGCATATTAATTACAATTTTTCATTATGTGTTTTAAGCATCTTCCCACACTGTATAGTCTTCACAATCATCATTTGTGAAGACTAACTTCACAAATTCTGACTAACTGCAAAGTCAGCATGTGTAATATTCCAATGATAGATAAGTTATTTAAAGAGTAGCCTGTTGTGGCTGGGTGCGGTGGCTCACACCTGTAATCCCAGCACTTTGGGAGGCGGAGGCAGACAGATCACCCGAGGTCAGGAGTTCGAGACCAGGCTGGCCACCATGGTGAAACCCCGTCTCTACTAAAAGTACAAAAAGTAGTCAGGTGTGGTGGTGGGCACCTGTAATCCCAGCTACTCAGGAGGCTGAGGCAGGAGAATCGCTTGAACCCGGGAGGCAGAGATTGCAGTGAGCCGAGATCACACCACTGCACTCCAGCCTGGGTGACGAGCAAGACTCCATCTCAAAAGAAAAAGAAGAAGAAGAAAAAAAAAAGAGTAGCCTGTTGTAAGCACCTCAGCCGTGGTAGACAGTGCTGAGGTAGACTTCTTTAAGTGCTTCGCTCTGTCCTGATTCTGGGATTTTTTTCTTCAATTTGATCCTTAGAGGTGCAACAGATTCACGGAGACTGTCCCTTCCCCTTGGGATGGAGCGGGGATCTGTGCCCCCCACCCCACTGTGGGGGCTGCTGCAGGCCTTTCTTACCCGTGCTTCCCTGTTGCTAGGGTAGGCCTTGGGCCCTGGGTTGGGCATCATCCAACCACAGGATCTCAGTCTTCCTTCCTGCCTACCCCAGCCCCAAACAAGTGTGAACTGAACTGCATTCCCAAGGGGGAGAACTTCTACTACAAGCACAGGGAGGCCGTGGTCGACGGGACGCCCTGTGAGCCTGGCAAGAGGGACGTGTGTGTGGATGGCAGCTGCCGGGTGAGTGGTGCCCCAGTGCGTCCCCTGCCTCGGGGCTGGCTGGGGGCTCAGGACGGGTGTTTCCCTGTCCATCTCCCACAGGCTCAGGTAGCTGTCATGAGCTTGGTGTCTTCTCAAGTTATCAGGACAGCAAGCCCAGCTCCTGGTGTCCCTTGCAGCCATCACAGATGCCCTGTGGCCCCTCACCTTCATCCTTGGAGAATGCTAGCCCCACAATGAGAGAAACCTTCTGGGTGTCGTGTTACAGAAACCCAGCTAAAACTTGATTTCTGAAAAAGAGTGAGGGGCAGCCGTAGGTGCATGAATGAAATGCTGCTCGGCTTTCCCCTCTGTGGGTCCAGCGTCAGATCAGGCCGGTTCTTTCTGGAGGCGTGGAGGTGGCCTCCAGCTGCTCTGGGCTTCTACTCTGGCAGCCTGGCCACTCCCAGGGAAAGGGGGCCTCATTTGCAGGAGCTCCAGCCACCAGGGGTTGCCTCTGATTTGTCTTGGCTTGGGACTTACCCTGAATCACTCCAACCCGCCCAAACCCACATATGGGGGAGCTCCATTCAGACTCCGCGGAAGAGAGGTTTCTCTAAAGGAAAACGGGGCATCATTACCAGATGAGGGAGATGGGAGCTGAGCAGACAGATAAGTGATTGTCAGCCTCAGGCCAGTCCCCTCGTGACTGAACCACTCCTGACCACCCTGTTCTGCCTGGGCTGTGCAGGTGCTGGAGTTAGGATGCGATGGGGCCCGAGGCCTGACGTGGCCATGATGCTGTCTCCCATGCCTCCTGCATCTCTGCCCACAGGTTGTCGGCTGTGACCACCAGCTGGACTCATCCAAGCAGGAGGACAAGTGTCTGCAGTGTGGCGGTGACGGCATGACCTGCTACTCCGTCACAGGCACCTTTGACGCTAATGACCTCAGCCGAGGTGGGGGCGGTTCCAGCAAAGGGCTGTTGCCTGCCCCTTCTTTGCCTGTCCCTGCTCCGGCCTACGCTCCAGGCCAAGTGGCCCTCGTGGCACCGGAAGCCTCTGACATATCAGGTCACATCTGAAAGGCCCCTGTGGGCTTCGGACCCTTGCCCACTTGTGCAGTCTCACCTCCCGCTGCCACTGCCTGGATGCCCTCCCCATCGCTTCCCTCTCCCAGTCTGCTCCAGGTGCCCCGAGCTTTCTGCCACCCTGGCTTGCACAGCAGCTTCCTCTGCCAGGGCTGCCATTCCCAGCAGCTCAGCCCTGCCTGGCTTCTGTGTGTCCTCTTGCTCTCATTCTGTGCTGCATGGCACTGGAGTCCTTGGGGGCTGCTCTTTCCTGCCATTTGAGGGTGCCAGGGCGGGGTAGCCCAGCACCCCCAGCTGGCGTCTCTGCTCCCACCAGGCTACAACCAAATCCTCATAGTTCCCGTGGGTGCCACCAGCATCCTCATTGAGGAGGCTGCTGCCAGCAGGAACTTTCTGGGTGAGAGCCTGGGTTGGGTCCTGGGCAGGTTTGGGGCTACAGGGGGAGGTGTGGTGCTGCCTGCCCCTCACTCTGGCTGACCGAGGCCATCTCCTCTGTGCAGCCGTGAAGAACGTCCATGGGGAATACTACCTCAATGGGCACTGGACCATCGAGGCAGCCCAGGCCCTGCCAGCAGCCAGCACCATCCTGCATTATGAGCGGGGTGCTGAGGGGGACCTTGCCCCAGAGCGGCTCCATGCCCGGGGCCCCACCTCGGAGCCCTTGGTCATTGAGGTAAATGGGGCTGTCGGGAGAGAGGGCGAGTGGGTGGCATGTGGTCCCCAAGAGGCTGCCAAGCTCTGCAATGGGGGTTGAATGGCTCTGGGCCTGTGGCTGGCAGGGGCTGTGGGGTGTGGAGGGTGTGGAAGTGCCCCCCAGCAGCAGACCTCAACCAGGACCCTCCCATGGCAGCTCATCAGCCAGGAGCCCAACCCCGGCGTGCACTACGAGTACCACCTGCCCCTGCGCCACCCTGGCCCCGGCTTCAGCTGGAGCCATGGCTCCTGGAGTGACTGCAACGTGGAGTGTGGCGGAGGTGCGGGCGTGGATGGCAGGGGAGGGCATGGCCCTGTGTGCTGGGGCCACGGCCATGGTGGGCAAGTCACAGCCCTCTCCTCAAAGGCAGCCCCTCCTGGGGAGATGGACAAGTAGACGAGAAATCTCTGTGTTATGGGGGTCACTTTGAGGAAACCCCAGCGATCTGGGGACTTCACGAAGGACCCCAGCCTAAATGAATAGAATCGGACGGGGCTTCCCAGAGGCAGTGGCCTCTCATAGGAGACACACTCCATCAGGAGCGGAGGCGGGGCCTGGGGTCAGTGATCAGGGGTCAGAGCAGGGCTCTGTCACTCAGAGAAAACTCTCGGAGGCTCAGTTTTCTCATCTGTCAATGGGGGATGATGTGGCACCTGCCTTGGGAGGTCATCTCGGACTGAATGGGGATGAGCTGCAGGGTGAGTGCAGGATGGCGCCTGGCCTGGGAAGGTGCTTGCTGAATGTGCACTGGTGGCTGCCCGCTGCGGCCGGGCCTCTGCACAGGTCACCAATCCCGCCTGGTGTTCTGCACCATTGACCACGAGGCCTACCCGGACCACATGTGCCAGCGCCAGCCACGGCCGGCCGACCGCCGCTCCTGCAACCTTCACCCTTGCCCAGAGACCAAGCGGTGAGGCCTTGCCAGCCCCTCTGCCCATGATGGGGCCCCAGAACTTGGGTGGGAAGGGAACAGGGCCTCCAAGCTGCTTTAGGTGTAGGACAAAGAGTCGGGGTGTCCAGAGCTCCCCACGCTGTGGCCGGGGGGTAGGGGAGGTGGCAGCTATTCCTGGGGGAGACAGAGAATAGGCCTGAGCCCAGGGCGGGTATCTCTGCTCTCTCATGACCACGAAGTACTCAACACCCACACTGGTGATAGGAGGGTTTGGGAAGGTTCCAGAGGTCCCTGTCTGTCTGAGCCAGTGGAGGACTTGGCTCGGCAGATGCTGATGGGTGGGCCAGGGGCCGGGCCCAAGGGCCTGTTGGCATTGGCCATGCCTTTGTTCATACACAAAGGACCTCTTACCTGCACCGGCCTGGAGCGTGGCGCCTTGCTGGGGCCCGGCGAGTGTGGGGGAACAGGTAACCTGCAGGTCACAGGCTCCCCGCCGGGCTGGCGCCACCCCATCACTGCCTGGCCTTGGTGGCAGCGGACCTCCTGGGATGGTGGCGGGCTAGGCTTTGCATGGGGCCTTGGGGCCGCTCCTTCTCTGGGTCCTTGCATGTGCGGCCTGGCAGAGCCACTCCACGAATGGGTGAGCACAGCCTCCCCAGAGCTGCCCCTGACTAAGGTCAGGCCAAGAGGAATGGAGTCTGACTGGGAGACAGGGACCTGGCGGGAAGGAGAACGGGGGAGGCTCAGGGCTCCGAGTAGTGGGGAGCACTCAGAGAGCCAGGCCTGCTGCTGGGATGCTAAGGAGTGCCTGGGTCCTAGTCTTTTTTCAGGCTGGAGGTTCAGAGGATGGGCTGTTTGGGGCCCAGGCCGCCTGTGTGAGTGAGGCTTGTGTCCCTTGGGGCTGGGCTTCGGCCCGTGCTCCTGGGGTGGCCTCACCTGAATCTCCCTCCTGCCAGCTGGAAGGCAGGGCCGTGGGGGTCCTGCTCGGCCTCCTGCGGAGGAGGCTCCCAGGCCCGCTTGGTGTACTGCATCTCGTCTGACGGGGCTGGCGTCCAGGAGGCCGTGGAGGAGGCTGAGTGTGCCGGGCTGCCTGGGAAGCCCCCTGCTGTGCAGGCCTGCAACCTGCAGCGCTGTGCTGCCTGGAACCCAGAGCCCTGGGGAGAGGTGAGCCCTGGCCAGGGTGGGGCTGGTGCTGGGCCTGGGCAGCAGCAGGGCAGGCTGGGGGTCTGTCCTCTGTGGTGGGAACTGAGGTCCTGGGAGGTAAAGTGATCTGCCAGGTCACATTGGAAGCTGCGGCCAAGGCTGGAACCAGCAAACACCTGGATGGCTGGCCCAGGGCTCCTCCTCTTTCTCTGGGATCCCAGGGCAGGGCAGGAAGAAGCTGGGTGTGTTGTTTGGGGCAAGGGAGGGGCTGGCAGTGTCTAGGCTGCCAATCGTTGCTTCCAGCACCTACGGATGTTCCAGTTGCAAACAGGTGGAAAACACGAATGGGTGACAACCTCAGTCTGTTGTCAGTAGCCATGTTTCAGGCTGTGTGACCTCAGGGGAGTGACTCAGCCTCTCTGGGCCTAGGAAGAACATGGGCAGTTGAGTGCTGTCCGCCTCCACACCAGGCTGGCAGGCTGCTAGCTGTCCAGCCTGCCGTGGCTCCTCAGCGCAGGGGGGAGCTCCTGCTGACAGCCCTGTCCTTGCAGTGTTCTGTCAGCTGCGGTGTCGGCGTCCGGAGGCGGAGTGTCACTTGCCGGGGTGACAGGGGTTCTTTGCTCCATACTGCAGCATGCTCCTTGGAAGACCGGCCATCTCTCACCGAGCCCTGTGTGCATGAGGACTGCCCCCTCCTCAGTGACCAGGCCTGGCATGTCGGCGCCTGGGGTCTAGTGAGTGCTCTCCACCCCTCACCTGCTATCTGACCCGGCAGGTGGCTGCACCCAAGTGCTGTCCTTGGATCTGACCTGCGCCACTGGGCACCTTCCCTTGCCTCTCTCCATGTGGGTCCTCAACCCCCCCACCCCTACCATTATCCTCACCCTCACCCTCAGTGTCTCTCTCTCCCACCCGTGGGCCTCAGTGCTCTAAGAGCTGCAGCTCGGGCACTCGAAGGCGACAGGTCATCTGTGCCATTGGGCCACCTAGCCACTGTGGGAGCCTGCAGCACTCAAAGCCTGTGGATGTGGAGCCTTGTAACACGCAGCCTTGTAGTCTTCCCCAGGGTAAGGACAGGAGGGCAGGGAGGAGCCTGGCCCCACCTCTCTCCCACTCGCTACACACCCAGCAAACACATCATGCCTCGGGGCTTCTGCCTGCACCATGTCCTCCCTCTGCGCCCTGCTTCCCCCCATCTCCCCCCGCTGAGCCTTTGCCATCCGTAAGGCCTGCCTGGCATGCAGCCCACCAGCCAGCCTTGCTTTCCTCCACCCAGCAGTAGCCCGCCCCCTGCCCCTCTGGCCCCCACAGCATGCTGTCATTTCTGTGGGACTCTTAGATTTGTTTCCTTGTGCTGGGCATGGTGGCTCACACCTGTAATCCCGGCTGTTTGGGAGGCTGAGGTGGGCAGATCGTAAGGTCAGGAGACCAAGGCCATCCTGGTCAACATGGTGAAACCTCGTCTCTACTAAAAATACCAAAAAAAAAAAAATTAGCTGGACATGGTGGCACATGCCTGTAATCCCAGCTATTCAGGAGGCTGAGGTAGGAGAATCACTTGGAACCAGGGAGTTGGAGGTTGTAGTGAGCCGCAATCATGCCACTGGACTCCAGCCTGGCAACCGGAAGAGACTACGTCTAAAAAAAAAAAAAAAAAAAAAAAAGATTTGTTTCCTTGTGCTGCTGTGGTTGTATATGGCTTGTTAGACCCACTCACTATAAGCTTCTTGAAGAGCAGGTCCCCAACTTTCATGTTCCTCTTTACACCGCCATAGAACTTACCTTACACAGCTAGGTACTCAGTGAATGTTTGTTGAATGGCCGAGTGCTGAGAGAGGGAGGCAGTCCAGGAAGGATTGTCTTCCACATGCGGCTTCTGCCTCTGTCTTCTTCCCGTCATCCCCATCCCGCTGTGAAAGGAGCCTTACAGACGTGAGGACCTGCCAGAGAAAGGGCCCCGAGGCCAGTGTTTTCTTGGAGTGTGGATGCCACATTGAGGAAGGGTGTGGGTTGTGGCTGAGCTGGGGATGGCTCTGGAGAGGTAGCCTCTGATACTGCAGGGAGGCATGTTTGGCCTTGACTCACTCGTGATGGGGACTTTCAAGTGATTCTCATGCCTCAGCCTTCTGAGTAGTGGCACAACAGGTGTGCACCACCATGCCCAGCTAATTTAAAAAAAATTTTTTATATCCTGAACTGTAGGGACCTTGAGGTGAGGGAAGGCAGAATTTCTATGAGCCATGTGACAGGGAGGCTAAGAACCAGTGGCCTCAGAGTCAACATCAGACTCGGGTTCTGATCCACAAGTTGTGTGGCCTTGGCAAGTGCTCCGCCTCTGATTCTCAGTTTGCACATCTGGACAGTGGGGTTAAGAAGAGTGACTTTCCAGACTTGTGGCGGGTCATGTGGCACCATGCCTGAGCACGTGGAGTGCTTGCTAGGCAGAGGGGTAAGTAGCGGTAGTGAGGCTATGTCGGAGTTCACTGACCATCTGCAGGGGCCCTGGTGCTTCAGTGGGGCCTGGTCCTTGGGGCTCACCAGCGGGAGAGCCGTGGACGCTCAGAGTCCAGCTCTGCATGGAGCCAGTCTGTTCCCCAGGGCCTTGTTGGCTTCTAAAAGAGGTGGTCTTAAGCCTATCCCAAGGACTGGCAGGACTCACACAGAAAGGAAGAAAAAGGGCCAGGGGAGGTTTAATCCCAGCCTATAATCCCAACACTTGGGGAGGCTGAGGTGGGAGGATCACTTGAAACCAGGAGTTCGAGACCAGCCTGGGAAACATAACTAGAATTTTTTTAAAAAATTAGCCAAGCATTGACCGGGAGCAGCGGCTTATACCTGTAATCCCAGCACTCTGGGAGGCTGAGGCGAGAAGATCACTTGAGGCCAGGAATTCGAAACTAGCCTGGAACATGGCAAAACCCCATCTCTACTAAAAATACAAAAATTAACCAGATGTGGTGGTGGGTGCCTGTAGCCCCAGCTACTTGGGAGGCTGAGGCATGAGAAGTGCTTGAGCCCAGGAGGCAGAGGTTGCAGTGAGCTGAGATCGTACCATTGCACTCCAGCCTGGGCAACAGAGAGAGAGAAAAGAAAAAATTAGCCGGACATGGTGGTATGTGCCTGTAGTCCCAGTTAGTTGGTAGCCTGAGATAGGAGGACCACGTAAACCCAGGAGTTTGAGGCTGCAGTGAGCTGTGATTGCAGCACCACACTCCAGCCTTGGCAATGGAGTGAGACCCTGTCTCTTAAAAAATAATAAATTTTTTTTTTAAAAAGAGAAATGGAAAAGATAGTTTCAGTACATAAAAGAAATAAGGTTTATTGCTATCCTTTTTTGTTGTCCTGGTCAGCAAAATATTGTATACTTTCTAACATTCCTATTTCCTTTTTTATTGATGAACAGTAATTGTACATGTTTATGAGGTATGTGTGATGTACTGATATGTATACACAATGTTTAATGATCAAGTCTGGATATTTAGGCTATCCATCGCCTCTCACACATTTATCATTTCCTTTTTTTTTTTTTGAGAGTCTCACTCTGTCACCCAGGCTGGAGTGCAGTGGCACAATCTTGGCTCACTGCAACCTCCACATCTTGAGTTCAAGCGACCCTCCCGCTTCAGGCTTCCAAGTAGCTGGGATTACAAGTGTGCACCACCATGCCTGGCTAATTTTTGTGTTTTCAGTAGAGGAGGGGTTTCACTATGTTGGCCAGGCTGGTCTGGAAGTCAAACTCCTGACCTCAAGTGATCCTCCTGCGTTAGCCTCCCGGAGTGCTGGGATTCCAGGCGTGAGCTGCCATGCCCAGACAAATGTTTCTCATTTCTTTGTGTTGGGAGCATTTTGGCTCTTCCCTTTGAGCCATCTTGAAATATACAATATGTTGTTAACTGTAGTCACCCTACTGTGCTATCAAACACTGGAATTTATTCCCTCTATCTTACTATGTGTTTATATCCATTAACCAGCCTCTCTTCATCACCCTGCACCACACTTCTCAGACTTTGGTAACTGTCATTCTACTCACTATATTCATGAGATCAACTTTTTTAGCTCCCACATATGAGTGAGAACATGCAGTATCTGTCTTTCTGTGCCTGGCTTATTTCACATAACACGAAGACCTCCAGTTCCATCCGTGTTGCTGCAAATGACAGGATTTCATTCTTTTTTTATGGCTGAATAGTATTCCATTGTGTATATATACCATATTTTCCTTAACGGTTGAATCTTTAGGTCGATTCCATATTTTGCTGTTGTAAATAGCGCTACAGTAAACATGGGGGTACAGGTATCCCTTTGATGTACCAATTTCCTTTCTTTTGGATAAATACCCAGTAGTAGGATTACTGGATCATGTGGTAGTTCTATTTTTAGGATTTTGAAAACATACTGTTTTCTATGGTGGTCATACTATTTTGCATTTCCACCAACATTATAGAACAGTTCCCTTTTCTCCCCATCCTCACTAGCATCTGTCATTTTTTGTCTAATAGTCATTCCAACTGGGGTGAGACGATACCTCATTATGGCTTTGATTTGCATTTTCCTGATGATTAGTGATGTTGAACATTTTTCATATACTCATTGGCCTTTTGTATATTTTGAGAAATATCTAGTCGTTTGTTCACTTTTGAATGGGATTTTTTTTTTTTTTTGCTGTTGAGTTGTTTCAGTTCCTCGCATATTAGTGATGTTAAACAGCACCATTTTGCGTATGGTGCTGTTCATTTTACCCAGCTGAACTTTTTTGTTTGTTTGTTTTTTGTAGAGATGGGGTTTTCCTGCATTGCCCAGGTTGGTCTTGAACTTCTGGGCTCAGGTGACCCATCACCTCAGCCTCCCCAAGTGTTGGGATTATAGCAGTAAACCACCGCACCTAGCCTCAACCCATTTTGAGTTGATTTTTGTGTATGGTGAGAGATAAGTGTCTAGTTTCACTCTTCTGCACATGGATGTCCATTTCCCAGCAGCATTGATTGAAGAGAGAGTTCCTTTCCTAGTGTATGTTCTTGATGCCTTTATAAAAAAATCAGTGGGCTATAAACACGTGGATTTATTTCAGGGCTCTCTCTTCTGTTCCATTGCTATATGTGTCTATTTTTATGCGAGTACTATGCTGTTTGAGTTATTATAGCTTCGTACTGTTTTTTGTTTGTTTGTTTTTGAGATGGAGTCTTGCTCTGTTGCCCAGGCTGGAGTGCAGTGGCACAATCTTGGCTCACTGCAACCTCTGCCTCCTGGGTTCAAGCAATTCTCCTGTCTCTGCCTCCCAAGTAGCTGGGACTACAGGCGCCTGTCATCACACCTGGCTAATTTTTTGTATTTTTAGTAGAGACAGGGTTTCATCATGTTGGCCGGGCTGATCTCAAACTCCTGACCTTAGGCGATCCACCCACCTGGGCTTCCCAAAGTGGTGAGATTATAGGCATGAGCAACCATACACAGCCTGTACTGTATTTTGAAGTCAGATAGTGTGATACCTCCAGCTTTGTTCTTTTTGCTCAGTATTGCTTTGGCCATTTAGGGTCTTTTTTGGTTCCATACAAGTTTTGTGATTGTTATTCTATTTCTGTGAAGAATGTCATTGGTATTTTGACAGAGATCACCTTGAATCTGTAGATTGCTTTGAGTGGTATGGTCATTTTAACAAAATTAATTCTTTTGGTCCGTGAACATGGGCTGTCTTTCCATTTGTTTGTGTCCTTTTCAATTTCTGTCATCAATGTTTTGTAGTTTTCATTGTAGAGGTATTTAACTTGCTTGATTAAATTTATCCCTAGGTACTGTTTTTGGTACCAGTTGCAAATGAGATCGCTTTCTTGATTTATTTTTCAGCTAGTAATAGTTCACTATTGGTATATAGAAACACTTGAACTTCTGGGCTCAGGTGACCCATCACCTCAAAATCAAATAAAAAACTGGTTTTTGTATGTTGATTTTGTATCCTGCAACTTTCCTGAATTCATTCATTGGTTCTAATAATTTTTTGGTAGAATCTTTTTCTATATGATCATGACATCTGCAAAAAGGGACAGTTTGACTTTCTCTTCTCCAATTTAAATGCCTTTTATTTCTTTCTCTTGACTGATTGCTCTGGCTAGGACTTCCAGTACTATCTTGAATAAGAGTGGTGATAGTGGGCATCTTTGACTTATTTTAGTGCTTAGAAGAAAGGCTTTCACCTTTTACCCATTCAATGTGATGTTACTGTGGACTTGTCATACAGTACCTTCATTCTGTTGAGGTATGTTCACACTGTGCCTAGCTGGTCAAGAATTTTTATCATAAAGAGGTGTCGAATTTACCAAATGCTTTTTCTTTATCTATCGAGAGGATTATATGGTTTTGTCCTTCATTCTGTTGACATCAACATCACACTTACTGATTTGCATATGTCGAACCATCGTTTCATCTCTGGGTTGAATCCGACTTGATCATGGTGTAGTATCTTTTTGATGTGTTGCTGGATTTGGTTTGCTAGTGTTGCTGAGAATTTTTACATCTGTATTCATCTGGAATATTGACTTGTTTCATTTTTTTGTTATATCCGTGTCGAATTTTTGTATCAGGATAATACCGATTTCATAGAATTAGTTAAGAATAATTTTCTCCTCTTCAGTTTTTTTGAATAGTTTGAGAAGAACTGATATTAGTTCCTTTTCATAAGTTTGAAGAATTTAGCAGTAAAGCCATCTGATCCTGGACTTCTTTGCTGGGAGACTTTTTATTACTGATTCAATCTTGTGACTCATTATTGGTCTGTTTAGGTTTTCTATTTCTTTTTTAAAAATTATCTATTTTAAGACCCACTGTAGGTTTTCTATTTCTTCCTGGTTCAATCTTGGAGGGTTGTTTGCGTCCAGGAATTTATCCATTTTCTCTAGGGTTTTTTTTTGTTTTGTTTTGTTTTTTTTAGAGACAGGGTCTCACTATGTTGCCCAGGCTGGAGTGCAGTGGCTATTCATAGGCGTGATCCCACTACTGATCAGCACGCGAGTTTTGACCTGCTCCGTTTCTGACCTCAGCCAGTTCACCCCTCCTTAGGCAACCTGGTGGTCCCCTACTCCCAAGAGGTCACCATATTGATGCCGAACTGAGTGTGGACACCCAATAGGCATAGCGCACTATAGCCCAGAACTCCTGGCCTCAAGTGATCCTCCAGCCTCAGCCTCCTGAGTAGCTGGGACTACAGGCATGTGCCACTATACCTGGCTAATTTTTATATTTTCAGGAGAGATGGGGTTTCACCACGTTGGCCAGGATGGTCTTGATATCCTGACCTCATGATCTGCCTGCCTCGGCCTCCCAAAGTGCTGGGATTACAGATTTGAGCTGCCACACCTGGCCTCATTGTTTTGAATTCTTTTTCAGGCATTTCATAAATTTTCTTTCTTTGGGATCCATTACTGCAGAATGATTGTGTTCCTTTGGAGGTGTCATGTTTCCTTACTTTTTCGTGTTTGTGTCCTTACATTAATATCTGCACATCTGGTGTAATGGTCACTTTTTTCAGATTTATCAATTGATTTTGGAGGGAAATATTTTTTTTCTATAGGTATATCTATAGTGTTGGTTGGGTAGGGTGCTTTGGCTTTGATTCTGGGTGGGTTCAGTAGTATAGTCTCTGTTATGTCTTTGGCTGTAATCAGTGTCACTTGTGTCTATGAGTCCCTCTGCTTGTTATTGGAGGCTGTGGTGAAGGTTTTTTTGGGATGGGGACATTAGTTAGTCTGGTCCTTGGCACCAGTGGTGGTGACAGGGGATAGGGTGGTCCTGTCCTCAGATCCCTGAATGGTGTGTGTAGGCACCAGAAGTGGTGATAGGATGGAGTGTTCTGATCCCCATATGATGTCTGCAGGGGCTGGTAGCGTTGGTGAGCCTGTCCTCAGGTTCCTCAATGATGTGTGCAGGTACCAGCTACAGTGGGTGGGGCCGGCATGACCTCAGACCCAAGGATGGTGTGTGGGGCACCCGTGGTAGTGGGTGGGGTGGATTGACTGCAAGGCCCCCAGATGTGTGTGGATGCTAGTGGTGTCAGTGGCTGCTATTCTTATAATTATACAAGTAATGCATGCTCGTTGTGGAAATTTTGGAGAAATTAGAAAAGTAGTATATAATAAGAAAAATTAAAATTCTCCTTTATCCCATCCATTAATGGAATTAGTCTCTGGTGTATTTCCCTGTAATGTACATGTAACTCTGTGTCTGTTCTTCCCCTTTATGTTATTCTGTGTGTGAACATTTTCCAGTCTCATGATTTCTAGGAGTTCCTCTGAAGTTAATGATGGGTAATAATTTAGAGTTTAGGTGAGTTTTGGTGTTTTTGGTACTGTAACTAATGCCAGAGCATGTACTGGCATGTGCCTGAGAGGAAGGGGTGTGGTCTGGGGGGTATAAAGTTTTGATGAGGAGGCCCATTAAGGGGTAGGCTTCCAAGTGGACACCCCAGTGTATTTTCTGCCTCCTTTTCTTTCTTGATTCAAGAGAAGTGTTCTCCAATAGAAGTAGAATGCAGGTCATGTATGTCGTTTCAAAATTTTTTTCATTTCTTTCTCTTTTTTTTTGAAAGAAAAAGAAGAAAGAGAGAAAAAAAGAATGGAAGAGAGAAAGACGAAGAGAAAGAGGGAGAGAGAACAGGATTCTTGTTCTATTGCCCAGGCTAGAATGCAGTCTAAAAATGGATATTAAAAACCTCTTTTATGCCAATAATTGTGCTTAACAATGGAGACAGGAAGGAATGGGGATGAAAATAACAAACAAGCAGCCAACCAATATTTTATTTAAACCTGTGAGATGCTATGCAATTGCTGAGGAGTGTTTTACTTCCAATTATATGGTCACTTTTAAAATAGGTGTAATGTAATACTGAGAAAAATGTATGTTTTGTGGATTTAGGGTGGAGAGTTCTGTAAATATTTGTTAAGTTTACTTGTTTCAGGTCTGAGTTCAAGTCCTGGATATCCTTGTTAATTTTCTATCTTGTTGATCTGTCTAATATTGACAGTGTAATGTTAAAGTCTCCCACTATTATTGTGTGGGAGTCTAAGTCTCTTTGTAAGTCATTAAGAACTTGCCCTGT
>CAUYQU010054059.1:0-48948 GCA_963574635.1 Cheracebus regulus | reverse complement strand
CTTGCTGCTCCCCCACATCTGCAGCGACTTCCTCCCTGAGGTCTGGAACCCCTCAGAGTCACCCATGAGGGCTGGAATCGGCACCTTCCCAACTCCTGTTCACGCTGCTGTTTGACAAGGCATCTAGAATGGTGCCTCCTTCCCAGCAGGTTTTCAGTCGACTTTTCCCAGGTCTGTCAGAGGAATCCCGTCTACGGCAGCTGCAGCCTTATGGAGTGTCTTAAACAGTAAGACTTGAACGTCGAAAGGACTCCTTGACCTGCGGACTGGAGATGTGTGTTGTGTCAGCAGGCATGGAAACTGCGTTTATCTCCTGGCACATCTGCACCAGGGCTCTTGGGTCACCAGGACACGGCCAGTGTGCAATAATACTCTGCAAGAATCTTTTTTGCCGAGCTGTGAGTCTCCACGGTGGGCTGAAAACACTTAGTAAACTATGGTGGGAACAAATGTGCCATCATCAGGCTTTGTTACCCCATTTCTAGAGCACAGCCAGACTAGATCTGGCATCATTCCCGACAGTCCTAGAATTGTTGCAATGGTGAATGGGCAGCGGCTTTAACTTACAGTCACCAGCTGCACGAGCCCCTATCGAGAGAGTCACCCCATCCCTTGAAGCTTTGAAGCCAGGCACTGACTCCTCCTCTCTGGCTATGACCGTCCCAGATGACATCTTCCAGTAGAAGGCTGTTTCACTTGCACTGAAGGTCTGTTGTCAGGGCGGCCCCTTCATCAGCGATCTTGGCTGGACCTGCTGGAGAACGTGCTGCAGCGCCTCCATCAGCTCTTGCACGTCCACGTTACAGACACGGCTCTTAAACCTCACGCACCAACCTCTGCTCGCTTCCACCGCGTTTTCTGCAGCTTCCTGGCCTGTGTCAGCCTTCAGGAAACTGAAGAGGGTTGGGCCTTGCTCTGAGGTCGGCTTTGGCTGAGGGGAACGCCGTGGCTGCTTCATCTTCTGTTCACACCACTCACGCGTTCCCCCATCAGGGTAAGCCTGCTTCGCAGTGTCAGGCGTGTGTTTACTGGAGCAGCGTGTTCCAGTTCCATCAAGGCCTTCGCATTCATTCACTGCTTGGCTGAGGCGCAGCTTCCCGCCAGCCTTGGCTCTGGACATGCCTTCCTCATAACCTGAATCACAGTGACCTCAGCCACAGCCTCAGGCCACCAAACAGAGCACAAGTCACAGGCTCGGGTCACTGCAGAGCCTGGCTCGCCCTCTGGCTCTTTCCTCCTCCTCTCGAGATTCCCTCTGCGCCCGAAGCCCTCTGAGCTGGTGAGTTCTCGCCCCTGCTGTAACGTTCTATATCCTCCGAGTGTCTCTTACAGGGAATCTTAATTAGCCCCTAGTCACACTTCAATTAACCCAGCCTTAACACCTGGAGCAGTTCATCTCCTAGGGTCTAGGGCCTCAGTTTACCCTGTTTCACCCTTTCTGCTGCCCACACGTGTGCTGGTTTTTCAACCTCTTCCTCTTCTGGGGTCTTTTGTTGTTCCACATTTTCCCTCTGCTCATCTGAAGTTGCATAGTCTATTTTGTAATTTCCACAGTCACCTTCAATGCTGTACCATGTAGCTGTGACCTACCCAAACCTCATGCTGGTCAGTGCCTTCCCTACCCAGGCAGCACGGGGCCAGAGAACACATTCCCTTTGACACTCCCGCCCTGAGTTATGTGCTGTCGCGTGTTTTGGCTCCATCTGGGGGCCCAACAAGACCCTGTATGATCGGTCAGCACTCCCTCCACGGCCCTTCAGAGCCCACGCTCTGCCCTCACTTCTTCCTGCATGGGAGGCTGAAGCACTCCCGCTTCCTGAGGCTGGTGCCAGCTCGGTGGTGTCCTCACACCTGATCTGTATTCTGCTTTCTCAGATGGCTTTT
Organism: Cheracebus regulus; assembly: GCA_963574635.1. Taxonomy (NCBI): domain Eukaryota; kingdom Metazoa; phylum Chordata; class Mammalia; order Primates; family Pitheciidae; genus Cheracebus; species Cheracebus regulus. Next base: position 47,064 of record CAUYQU010054059.1, on the reverse strand, counting down.
ATGATTCTTTGTCTTCAGTGTTGTGACTTTTTTTCCCCATTTTTTCAATTTCTTTTCTCTTTTTTATGAGAGTCTTGCTCTATTGCTCAAGCTGGAGTGCAGTGGTGTGATAACTCACTGCAACTTGCACTTCCCGGGTTCAAGCGATTCTCCTGCCTCAGCCTCCCCAGTAGCTGGAATTACAGGCACCTGCCACCACACCTGGCTGATTTTTTTGTATTTTTAGTAGAGATGGGGTTTCACCATGTTGGCCAAGATGGTCTCGAATTTCTGACCTCAGGTGATCCACCCACCTTGGCCTTCCAAAGTGCTGGGATTACAGGCATGAGCCACCACACCTGGCCACCCATCTAATTTTTTTGGGTTTTTGGTAGAGACGGGGTTTCACCATGTAGTCCAGGTTGGACTTAAACTCCTAACCTCAGGTGATCCACCCACCACAGCCTCACAAAGTGCTGGGATTACAGGTATGTGCCACTGTGCCCAGAATTTGTTTGTTTGAGATGTGGTCTTGCTCTGCTCAGCCTGGAGGGCAGTGGCATTATCTCAGCTCACGGCAGCCTCTACCTCTAGGACTCAAGTGATCCTCCTTCCTCAGTCTCCCAAAGTACTGGGATCACAGGCATGAGGCACTGTGCCCTTCCTGCTGCGCTCTTCCAATGTGTCATGTTCCAGCGAGAACTTATTTTTACTTTCTGCCTGGGAAGAGGCTGGGCTTCTGGAATCTTCTTTACAGCTTTATTCGGTTTTGGAAAATGCTCCTCCTCGCTCCTCATCCATACTAGCCCTGTCCTGCTCCCGCGCCCTCTCGGCCTGTGGCATAGCCTCCCCGTGCCGTCGAGGTCCGCTGCCCTCTGCCTGCCACCTCGCCGCCTCTCAGCTACACTCCGGGTAATTTATTCTGACCTATCTTCCTGTGTGCTAGTTCCCTTCAGCTGTTTCTAATCTACTGTAAAATCAGTCCATTACTTACTTTTTTCCCCTCTAGCTCTATTTGGTTTCTCCAGACTTGCTGGGTCAGTCTTTGTGGTTTCCCGAGCCTCGAAGCCATCCCGAGTGTCTTCCTCCCTGAGGCGCAGTGAGGAGAGCTGCTGGCTGCGGCTGTCTTTGCCAGGCCCCCTGCTGTGTTTCTGTGCAGGCCTGGTTAGCTCTGACCCCGGGCTACTCACTGTACTTGGAAACAGTTGGCAGGAACAATTGGAAGCAGAGGATAAAGGTGCTACAGTACCCTTAACCCCGCCAAATGCAAACGGCATCCCCACCAAATGCGTCTAACAAAACCTCAAGCAGGGGCCTTAGGAGGAATAAGAGGCTTTGCAGAGATCACCGAGATAAGAATCTCAAGGCAAGACCATCCCAGACACGGTGGGCCCTGAAGCTGGTGGAGTCTGTCCTTACAATAAAAAGGAGAGACCAGGTGCGGCGACTCATTCTTGTAATTCCAGCACTTTGTGGGGGCCTAGGCGGGTGGATCACCTGGGGTTGTGAGTTCGAGACCAGCCTAAGCAACATGGAGAAACCCCATCTCAAAAAAAAAAAAAAGGAAAAGGAAAAAGAAGACACAGAGGCGGATGAGAGGGCCACGTAAGGATGGAGGTGGGGCGTATGAGGATGGGGGGCATATGAGGATGGAGCGGGGGCCGTATGAGGATGAGGGGCGTATGAGGATGGGGGGGGGGCGTATGAGGATGGAGGCGGGGCGTATAAGGATAGAGGTGAGCCTAAGGTGCAACTGGAAAAGGCAGGAAGGACCCTCCCCTCAAGCCTCCAGAGGGGCTCAGTCCTGCGGACACTGCGATTTCAGACTTCCGGCCTTCAGACCAGAGGCAGGAGTCCTGTTGTTTGAGGCCAGCTGGTGTGTGGTGTCTGACAGCAGCCCCAGGACGCTGGCAGATTTGGAAAGGGTCTTGTGTGCACACTAGCCCGTCTCCTAAGGCCTGCAGTCCCAGAGCCAGGCCACTCAAAACCCAGCAGGAGGCCAGGGCCGGTACTACGTTGGTGACTCAGGCCTCGGCACACACATGGTGACTGTGTCCTGCCCTGGGGGCCACCTGGGGCCGTGGGAGAGTCTCCTCTGAGTATTCTCTCCTGAGCAGGCCCTGGCCTTTACTATGCAACCTCATCCCATGAGACCAAATGGACCTCATGCTTTCTTGTACAGCATCTATTCTTGCTCTTGCTCCGGATCCCCGTCATCCATCCATTTCATCAGCTCCTTGACAGTTATAAAGTTAAATACACACACACACACACACACACACGCACAAAGACAATGACACACCCACACAAACCCACACACACAGACACACCCATACCTACAGACACACATATGTACACACAGAGACACCCATACAAACCCATAAACCCATACACAGGCACACACACACAGATACACCCATATACACCCATAAGAACCCATAAACCCATATAGACAATACTCATACACACATGGAGGCACACTCAACACATACACACAGATATACCCATACACAGACACACATGTACACACATAGATACGCCCATACAGACACAACCATACAAACCCATACACACAGACACACGCATACACATACGTACAGGAATGAACACACCCACACAAACCCCACACACACACAGACACATGCATATACACAGACACATGTGCACAGGAACCAACATACAAACCCATACACCCAGACATACACATACACACGTGTACAGGAACCAACATACCTACACAAACCCCACCCACACACAGACACACAGATACACCCATACACACATACATACACACATGCATACAGACACACAACCCTCTCACATGCATACACGTATATACACATGCACACACCCATCCAAACCCAAACACCATACATGCACACACACAAACATATACCTGCATGTACACACATAAGATCCATGTAAAAATCCAAGTTTAGTTGTTTCAAGCAGAAAACCCTCCGAGTCTCATGGGCCTGTGGCTGGAAACGGGCATGTACGCTCGCCAGTGTCCTGTCTCCATATCCTAAACCACCTGGTGAGTGTGTTTTTGACTCCACTACACCAGCAGGAGACTGAGGTTCGGGGACTAAACAGTGTGGCAGCTGTGCAGCCTGTGAGTGCAGCAGCAGAGCTGGGGCCTGAGAGCGGCCTGTGACCCGGCCACACCCCTGCCAGCCCCACGGCAGCACCAGTTCACAGCTGCTGTCCCGCTGAAGTGCCTGGATGACGGCTGCACGGGACACCCACACCCTCGAGCCCCGGCCACCTCCCACCTCTGGCAATGGTTCCAGGTGCAGCCACACAGGAGGACACAGGCCAGCTGGAGAGAAGGAAGATGGCACAACACCCACAAGTAGCTGTGGCTGCGGCTGCCTTGCCACAGAACGGTTCCACGCTGCAGACGGGAACGGTGACCTGGCCACCTCCTTGAGCCCTAGAAGCTGGCTGGGGTGGTCAGCACTGACCCCTGCAGAAGCTCCGTGGAGACTATTCCCCAGCCCCACGGGGAGCTGAGCTTAGCACACATGGTGCTGAGTCTGAGTGGGGACGGCCCCTGCTCCTCGGGCTGGGCCTGACGCTGCCATGTCCTGGCTGCTTGGGGATCGGGCCACCCTTGGAGGACCCAGACACTCAGACACTGCCCTGAGCCTGAGGGTAGCCAAGTGGGCCTTGTCTGCAGAGGCAGCCCAAGACACACAGGTATGGCCACCCTACACTGCCCAGTCCCTAGAGCCACAGGCTGCTTCTTGCTCTCAGCACGATGGACAGGAAGTCCTGTGGAGAGAGCCTGCACCCCCAAGCTGGCCTCCGACCTCCCTGCTCCTGCCAGCAGGCCAGGCCACCCCAACAGCCACCCTGACCGGGACCCAGCTCTCTTCCCCGGGCTGGGGCGGAGGGAAAGCCTGCAGTTCCAGAAGCCGCAGCGCCCCGCCAGCAAAACCTCAGTCCTGCCACACAGCGTTTCATTTCTGTGTGAAACAAAATCAAAACAAATTCTAGCACTGAGAAACCGGGGCTGAGATCAACCTTCCACCCTCCCCGTGGTCTGCCAGTCAACCTAGCCCCAGCCCAGCTTCCAGCCCACTGCCCCTTGGGGCTGCGACGCCACTGGGGCCCAGCCATCCGTAGGAGCAGGCGGGGCACGTGCCACAGGGATGGCTGGTGCAGATGAGGGGGCTCCAGTGGACTGCAGCTCAGCTCACCCAACGCAGTCCCTGAGGGAGGCTGGGCTCCTGGGGACAGAACACCCATGGCACCCAGCAACCTCCACTGCCCTGACACCAGGTGCCCACCAGGCCAGGCGTCCTTGGGCCTTACAGAAACACCCCCTACCCTGCTGAAAGCCCCAAGTCCCACAGCAGCCCCTGGAGCAAGCTCTGCCCTGCCTGTGTCTGCAGCACCCATGGGGTCCCCCAAACCAGACCATGGAGACCAGCCCAGCTCCCCTAGTCCCCGAGGGCCACTTGAGCCGACTGTCCTTTTCTGGGGCAAGGCCCTGGACCCCAGAAGGGGGCCAAGATGGGCAACGAAGGCTGCACACAGGACCCCTGGGAGGAAGGTGAAGAGCAGAAGCTTCCAGGCGGCCTCTGTGCTCAGTGACCACAGCTCCCCATGGCCTTGCCAGACAGCAGCAGACCCACACAGTTGCTCAACTGGTCCAAAGGACAGGGAGAACCACGGGACCTTCCAGCAGCCACCAGTGTCACCCCCCACACCATCATCCCCTCTGGAGCTCACTCCCATGGGTGTCACGGAGGGGGCATCCCAAGTCCAGCTGGCTCTCCTCCCCACCCCACAGTGACCCCAGGGCTGAAGCCTCTGTCCCCATCTGGCCAGGAGGGATGCTGGCCCTGACGTTCTCCAGCTCTGGGAGGCTCCAGAAGCAGCCCCTCCCGGGCCAGACCTCCAGCCCACTTCCCCTGGCTGCACCAACCTCAGGTATCGCTAAGAAAAACAAACGCAGCCTGCGGCTTGCCTTTTTCCATCGTCCCGTCCGGCCACCGGTCCTGAGGTGCTGCGGCTGCCAGCTGGACAGCTGGGCTTCCTCCGGCGGGCAGCGGCGCCCAGCCAGCCACGACCACGCCAGGAGGGGGACAGGCTCCAGCGAGGGCCCAGGCTGCAGGTCACAGAGCCAGCGGTGGCCCAGTGCCACCCAGGTTAGCGGGCACAGCAAGACCGTCCCCATCCACCTGCCACCTGCCCGGCCTGGCCCATAGATGTGCTTGAAAATGACCCCTGAAGGAAAACCAGGTCACATCCCCTGCCGAGGCTACGCTCCGCACGGCTGCTCTGCGGCAGTCATCAACACGTGACCCGCTGTCCACACACGGCAAGTGGCAGCAGCCTGGCGGCCAGGCTGGCACTGCGCCAAGTCTGACTGCAGATGTAGACACAGACCTGCCAGAGTCAGGGTCCCATAGGAACTGGGGCTGGGCTGTCAGGTGAATGAGTGACACAGATCCACCTGGCAGGGGGAGCTCGGGCTTAAGGGAGTCAGGGTGAGGGGTGCACAGAATGCAGCTTGGAGGAGACCCCACAGAACCCTCCTGAGGAATCCCAGAGCTGAGTGACCAGGGAGGGAAGGAGGCATCTCAGGAGATCCCCCCGGGACCTTCCTGGCCGACCCTAGCGTTAGGTGCGCAGGTAGTGAAGGAGGTGTCTGGCAGTCACTGGGCTTCATGCAAGAGGTGGCCGAGGGTCAGGTGAGCCCTGGGGCACAGGGGAAAAGGCACTGCTGTCCCCCCAGGGCCTCACTTGTCCCTCGGGGTCAGCCCCATCAGAGATCAACTTCCAGCCAGAAGGCTGGGGTCTGGGGAACCCCCACCCGCGGCTCACCTTCTGGGTTCTGGGGGCTTGGCTCAGTCCCCAGTCCCACGGACGCTCCTGCAAGGGCCGCCCTACTCCCAGACAACTGCGCCGGTCCTGACCCCACGCCCAGCACAATGCACAAAGGGAGCCCTGGGATCAGGCGGAGACCCGTGGAGGCCCGTCAACAGGTGCCACGTCCCGCAGCCCCACCCTCCCGCGGGCATCACCTCCTCCCCTCCCGCCGGGGCCCAGAGCACGGGGAGGACTCCCTGCCTGTGCCCTCCTTCCTAGGGGAAGAATCACCCACACGCTTCTTCGACGGCCAAACCCCAGAGCGGGGCACCCCCAGCCTTGGGGCACCCCAGCAGCCGTCAGAGGGTCCGAGGCCAGGGTGGGCACTGGGGCGTCTGCAGCCAGCAGCAGGCAGGAGCGAGATGAGGCCAGCTGTCTGCCTGTCCAGACGGCCGCCGGCTGTGGGCAGGACATCTGCTCCCTCAGCTGTGGGTGGCAGGCGCTGCGGCTCCATCCTTACCACACGCCCTCCACACCCTCCGGGAGCCAGGACCCCAAGCGGGCGGGGGTTCCAAGGCCCCTGGGCACAGAGTGGAAGGGAGGAAAGGCCTCAGAGCCTGCAGGGGCCATGAGGCTGCCACTCCAGGCCCTCCCACCTGTGGCCCCACTGGCTGGGAAGCTGGCCACCTGGGTCCCTGTGCAGGCCATGGAGGTCCCAGGCCCGGAGTCCTGGAGAAATGCCCCCAGTATCCACTGCCCTGTCCTCTCCTCTCCATGTTGAGAAGTCCCCAGGGAGCCCCGTGTTCCCCAGCCCACCCCCACGGCCCTCTGCTGAGGTCTGCCCCACTGAGCCACTTCCATGGCCTCTAGAAACGAGGCAGCCGCCTGACCCCTTTCCTCCCCCCCCTTCTGGCCTTCCAGAGCACTCTGTGTGGCCTTTCCTCCTGCGTCCAGGCCCCACATGCTTCCTGGGGTGTCCTAAGTGGTTGGGGGGTCTCCAGGATAGCACCTGCCCAAACCTAAGCCTGCGCTCTCAGCTACTCCAAAGCCCGTGGCTGGCAGTGCTCAGAGCACCCAACCCAGGCCCCAGCCAAGGGGTTCCCCAGACGTCCCCTTCCTGCCAGCCCCTTCCCAGGGTTCTCCTGCCCACCACATAGCCCTCTGATTCCACACCTCAGGCCCACGCTTCCTTCTCTGGCACCACCAGAGACCCACAGGTGCCCCTCATCCAGGCAGCCAGCTGTGCCCCAGGCCTGGTGCTTGGAGACGCAGAACATGGGACCAGCCAGGCTTGTCTCACCCACGGCCGGCGGCCTCCCTCTTGGACCCTGTGGGGTCTGATGTGGCACTAATGTGGGAAACACGGCCCCCTCCCCACACCCTTGACAGCAGCCTCTCCAAAGCCTCCTGTGCCAGTCCCCTGGGCACCCCCAACTGGCCCACACCAGGCTCTAGGAAATGGGGGATGTCCTGGCTGCCCCCACGCTCCAGGTATGGCTGTCAGGGGTGCAGGTGGGGAGTGGGGCTCACGCCTGTCACCCCAGCACTCTGTGAGGCCGAGGCGGGAGGATCACTCAAGCCCACGAGGTCAAAATCGGCCTGGACAACATGGCAAAACCCCGTCTCTACAAAAAACAGAACTTAAAAAACCAGCCAGGCATGTGGCTTGTGCCTGTGGTTCCAGCTGCTCGGGACGCTGAGGCGGGAGGAGGCTGAGCCTGGGAGGTGGAGGCCGCCACAAGTGTGCACACATCACGGCACTCCAGCCCGCGTGACAGAGCAAGACCCCGTCCCAGTAAAACAAAGCGACAACCAGGACTTCACAGGCACAGTTCCATGTGACTCAGCAACTCTGCTTCTAGGTACGTACCCCAAGAGCTGAAAACACACACACGCAAAACCTCGCACCCCAACGCTCACAGCAGCAGTATCCATCAGAGCCAAATGGTGGAAACGATCCAGATGTCCATCAACCGATGAACGGGCCAAAAAATCTCTCAGAGATTCATCACTGAGTCGGGCTAACTCAGTGTAAGAAGGAAGGCAATCCTGCCGCGTGCTGTAGCGGTGACGCTGAGTGAGAGAGGCCAGGCGCGGAGGCCACACCGCACAGGATTCCATTTCTAGGAAACGCCCAGGACAGGCGGACCCGTGGAGACAGAACGCACGCGAGTGCTTGCCAGGGACTGGGGGAGGGGATGGCAGCGACCGCCTAATGCGTATGAGGTTTCTGGGGTGAGGAAAATGTTCTGGAATTAAATAGTGGTAAGAGCTGCAAGCCCTGGCGAATGAGGTACTCAAAACCATGGGGATGTGTACATTAAAAGGGTGGATTTCACAGGACGTGAGTTACATCCAACAACAGAAAGCCTCCGCCAGCCCTGAGGCCCACCAGGCCCCCGATTCGCAGCGGTCACTCCCTCCAGCCTGGCCTCTGGACCAGTTCCAAGCACCTTCCAGTGCTGATGGCTGGCTCTGGAGCCATAGCCGGGGGCACCTCAACAATCCCTCAGCGCCAGCCTTGCTCATGCCTCTTCCAGGCAGGCCTCCAGGCTACTGAGGCCCGGAGAAGGGGACAAGCTGGCAGGGCCTGGCCTCCCACCACCTCAGCCCCCAAAGTGACCTGCAAATGTTTCCTGAGTGATGTCATCTGCAAGGGCCACCATCACAAAACAGCCTCAGGGCCTTTAGAGAATAGACCCCATGGGAAGCCGCAGTCCTTGTCCCAAGCCAGCCGGGACCCCTAAGAAAAAGGCCACGAGTGCCAGGGGGCCAGGCAGCCCAGCAGCCAGGGGCAGGAGACCAAGCCCCACTGGGCACCAACAGCCCCAGCCCCAGCACCGACACCACATCCGGAGTGTGTGGGCCCAGCCGAGGAGCGGCCCCAGCATCTAATCCGGATCCACCATCTCACCTGAGACCACAACCCAGCAAGGGTGAGGCCAGAGGGGCCTCCCAACGGAGGACATGCCATGTCCTCAGGCCGCCCCCAGGCCCACTCTCTCCCTGCAGCCTCGGGACAGGGTCTGAGTCTGCACCCCAAGCCTTCCCCATGGCCTTGGGCTGGCCTCCCTGCTTACCCCTCTGTCTAGAAGGGCTTGGGGCCAGGCCAGCAAGGAGGCATAGGGACATAGCCCTGGGAGAACCCGATGGAAACTCCACCTGCCAGCCAGGCAGAGGTGCAAGGCCAGGCCAAGGAAAGCTGTTCCCCACAGGGGGTCCAGCCCGGTGGCCAGAGGCCTCCAGGAGGGCAGCCAGCACCGGCCAGGGTTGGGTTGCAGCTCAGGGAGGGGGCAGGGAGGGCTCCAGTGGGCCCACATGACCCTCCCCCAGGCCAGCCTCTCCTCTCCCGGTTCCTGGGCTGTAACTGGAGCCGCGTTCTTGCCGGGGAGCCTCTGTGCCAGGCAGAGCTTTTGAGAGGGGGAAGGGAAAAAAGGCCCCGGATCCCAGCCCCTTCTCCCTGCTCCCTGGACTGGAGCTGGGGACGGCCACCACAGCCCCGCTCCAGCCTGGCCTCTAATGCCCTAGGCCACCTCTGCCTTCGCTGGGCCAGGAGCCACAGTCCTAGACCCCAACCAGCAGGAGAGGCCTTTCTCTACCCCAAGCCAGCCTGGAGCCCTTTGTACCCTCTTCCCCTCCCCAGCCCAACCTCAGAAGCTGACTAGAGTGGGGCCCAGGGCCTCCAGAAGCCCAGATGGAGCCTGGCCTGCCCTGACCCAGGATGCCTCCCCAGCCCCTGGTTCAGGAAGGCGCTCATTCTCCGTCAAACACAGTCCTAGCTGCCCTCTGCAATGCCAGCTGTCCCTGAAGGCAGCACACTTGCCCTCTGGACTTCCCACATGGCAGCTACGTGGAGAACGGCCCTCAGGAGAGGACTCAGGAATCATCCGTTGATGGATCCTTTGGAGCCAAGAAACAGGGCTCAGGGGGCCTGGCCCGAGAAGCCACCACAGCATGAAAGCCTTTGCTGTGTGCCGGGCACCAGCCTGGACTCACTGTCTGCAAGAGCGCTGAAACACACGCACACCTAAAGCAGCAGAGCCCCTTGACCTCCTCCAGGGTGCAAAGCCCAGAGATAGATAGGAGAAGGAGGCCAGGACCCAGCCCCACCCCGTCGCCGGGAATCGGATCACAGCAGGGACAAAGCCGCTGCAGCCCAGACAAGCCCAGGGTGTGTCCCGAGCCCGCGGAGCAGAGCCTCTGCTGGGCCGGAGAGCAGGGAAGCACAGCTGGCTGGCAAGGCCCCCGTGACTCACCGCGGACCTGTGGCCCTCCCTCCTGCCCTCCCGGGTGAGGCTTCGGGCAGCACAGATGGCGTGCCGTGGCGTGCCAGCCCGGGCCCAGGGCCGTACCCACAGTCGGAGCCAGGAGAGGGTTGCGGGTGGGGGCCCCAGGGAACGGAGACACCGAGCTGACCCTGGAAGACGACCCAGAAGAAAGGAACGGAGAGAAAAAAGGGGGAGAAAGGAAAACACAAAGGGAAAGTTTCCCATGAAAATATTTTATTTTCTTTGAGAACAGGATACACCTGCAGGGCTCCTCGGCCCAGGCAGCCTCTCCCCGCCCCGGCGGGTGCCAGATTCCTGGACCAACGGGGCCCTCTGCCGGCCAGGCCGCCGCGCGCCGGCGCTCAGGCCAGAGGGCCGGGAACAGGTGACCGGCGGAGGGCGGCGGCCCAGGGAGCGGCCCAGGGAGCCCAGGTCGGGGGCTGGGATCCGAAGGCCAGCCGGGGCTCCCAGGGGCGGCGTCCGGGGCAGAGGTGGGAGGGTGGCGGGGAGGCCGGGCGCGCTGCCTTGCACGGTGCCACCCTGCACCTCCGCGTGCCCGAAGCGCAGCGAGGGTCCCTGTAAAGGTCGCTGGGCTGGGCATCCCCGACCTGGGAGCGCGGAAGGGAAGAAGGAGGGAAGGAAAGGCAGAGAAACGCGCCGACAGCCCGGCAAAGCGCCGCTGCAGAGACACGCGAGCACGGCCAGTGACACCGCGGGACGCCCCGGCCGGGCCCTGCGCTCCAGGCCGGGTCCTACAGACGCGCTCCCGCGGGCAGGGGTCCGCGCCACAGCGTCAGAAGCAAAGCGCAAGAAAAACAAATTCCTCCAGCTTGGAGGGTTTTTTTTCTTTTTCTTTCTCCCTTTGGGGTTCAGCGCAAGGAACATCTGGATTTTGTACGTATTTTTGTTATTGTTAAATTAACTTCTCGAGGAAAGGGGGGGAAGCTGCTAGGTGGGCGATGAGCTGCGGCTGAAGACCCAGGCTCCAGCCGTTTGGCAAGGACAGGGCGGCCCCAAGAAGCCGGGACCCGATCCCAGTCCCCAAACGAGAGGCAGTCCCGCTCACCGCGGCGGCGGCGACCACGACGATTCCGCGGTCACGGAGGACCGCGGCCCCGCGCAAGCCCGACGGTCCACCCGCCTCTCTACCGAGCCCCGCCGCGGACGGAGCGACGCGCGCGCGGCAAACAAACAGCGCCAGGCAACCCGGCGGCCCCGCCGCGCCCCAGCCCGAGCCACCCCGGGTGCCTCGGGGACTCCGACGACCCCGCCCCGGCCTGCCGCCCCCGCCCACCCGTGCGCCGCGGCCGCGGAAGGCACCTACCCGAAGTAGGCGGCCGAAGGGCGCAGCGCGGCGAGCAGCAGCGTCAGCCCGAAGGCCGCGGCCAGCCAGCGCGCCAGCGGGGGCCCATCCAGCATCTTGCCGCGCCGCGGCGGCCGACCATCGCGCTCCCAGCTCCGCGCAGGGCGCGCCGCGGCCGCCGCCCTCTTATAGCGCCCGGAGCGCGGCCAGCTGGGCCCGGCCCCGCCCCGCGCCCGGGAGGGGATCACGCCGGCGCCGGGGGCGGGCCGAAACCCGAGCCGCGCGCGCCCGCCCCTCCCGGCCACTCGGGCCCGGGCCGCCACTCCCGGCGCGGGTCTCAGGCGCGCCCCGCCCGCGGGGACGGAGGAAGGAGGGGCGGAGAGCGGTGGGAACCGAGGGCGGGGCGAGCGAGAACTCGGGGCGACCGCCGCGGGACGGCACTGGGGGGCCGGGGGCGGGCACCGGGAAGCGGGTCGAGCGTCGGGGGCGCTGCCGGCGGAGCTCGGGGTGGCCCCGGGGCGGGACTGAGGGGGAGGGGAGCGGAGGCGTTGGCGGCCGGGCTGGCTGCCGGCGGGGCTCGAGGTGGGAACGGTCGGGGATGGTGCCGCAGAGGACCCGGGCGTCTGCCCCGAGCTGGGCGCTGCGCGGCTATTCCGGAGAAGCCTGGCGAGGAGGAGGCGGCCCGCCGGCCATGCCTGCGCCCCTTGCGCCTGTGACCCCCTCAAGGAGCGGGGCCAAAGAAGCGGTCCTCTCTGGCGGGCACGGTGGCTGCTTTGGGCCTGGGGATGAAGCGACGTGGCCTGTTGGCGCAGAGAGGTGAGTCGCTCCACCTTTTGGGGTCCTGGTGGTCTCCCCATTCTTAAATTGTGGGAGGGGAGCTAGCGGCTAAGACACTGCCACACCAGCCATCGGGCGACGCCCTTCTCCTGTGTCCTGGCCGGGACTGGGGAGAAAGAGGACTCCTGAGATGGAAGGTGCACGCCCGGGCAGCCAGAAGTGCAGAGTCGCCGCCCAGAGACTCCTCCGCGCTGCTGATGCGGATTCAGAGCTGCCTCTGGAGCAGGACAGTGACCGAGGACCCAGAGCTGGCATTAGGATACAGGTGCACACGTTCCAGACAGACCTGGGGGTGGCGTGCAGAAGGCTTTGAAGTTCTTTGGATGGGGCCTCTGTTCCACAAAGCAAGAGACACAAGAACAGGTTCCGGGTCCAGGCTGGTGGTGGCATGTCATCCACCTGGCACCCGCAGACCCTGGTCAGTGCAGGTGCCTCCACGCGGGCCAGGCTGCCGAGACCAAGAACACGGAGGACCAGCAAGCCTGCCCGCCACGTGCTGCAGGGTCCTCAGAGACCTGGGCTGCGGGGCCAGCACTGCCCCCCGGGGAAGGAAGGCCTCTCTAGGCAGTGACCTCTGCGCCTGCAGGGCCTGATTCTGGCACAGTGACCGCAGAACCCGGGGAAAGAGCAAATGCCCGGGAAGGCTGTGAAACCCTGCCTATCAGCGACCTGACTGTGGCCGTGACAGGTGGGTATGAGGGGTCCTCAGAAGAAAACAAAGGAGAAGATAAGAACAGAAAATGGCCCCCATGGGGGTTCTGAGCCACCCTTACCCTCCTTGGGCTCTTGGCCCTGCTTCCCTGGGAAGGCCTGGCCACGTGGGCCACCCCGGTGACCACGCCCTTCCTGAGTCCATCATGGCCAGCTTGCCACGTGAGCTCCAGGTGCATGTGGGGCAGGGCAAGGCTGGCGCAGGGAGGAGACCGGCCCGGGCAGTCACTCCCTCTCGGGATCTTGGCTTCCCCATCTGAGACCCGTCCAACTTCAGTGAGTGGTGGCTTTTGTGTGATGTCCTGTATGAGAGCCCCGGCCCCTGGTTCTACTTTTCCATCGAGTATGGCTGGCCTCACATCCTTCCCCATCCATAGGACCCCCCTCCCGTGGGGTGGGGAGAGAGCACTCATTTGTCCTCTTTTGCTCATGAGGGGCTGGGCCACCTCCCTTGAAATGGGGCTGGCTCAGCAAAGGGAGGGCAGACGGCAGCCCAGCCACCCAGGCTGCAGCAACCCCGGGGAGGCCCACCTGCTGCACAGCCATGGGCACCAGTGAGCCCCCGAGGTCCGGCTCCAGCCCCCAGAGGCAAGAGGCACAGAGGAGAGCAGGAGGATGGGAGACCCCCGGCGATACATGCTTCAAGGCACAGAGGTTGCCTCCAAGAAGAGGCGTGAGATTGTAAACGTGCCTCACAAGCCTCTGGCAACACAGAGCTCCCCTCCACTGGGCGTGAAGCGCTCTCCCGGTTAGCTGTCCCAGGCAGCGTTGTGGTCCCGAGGAAGGAGGCAGCTGCCTGGCCAGCTGAGGGCGAGGGGTCTCTAGTCCCAGCCCTGGACTCTGGGACCACATTTGGGGCACGAGGGTGCTGAGAAGGAGCATCCGACATCCATGGACTCTGGAAGGGCCCTTTGTTTTCTTCCTCCTGCTGTTTCCCTGAGGAGGGAGGCCATCCGCTCCTGGCAGCTTTTGGTGGTGGTGGGACTGACAGGCCAGCCCTGAGTGGCCCACCAAACCCCTGCTTGAAGCCCCTGCCCAGCCAGGAGCCTATCAGGACCCAAGGCACGTGGCTGATAGGACGCAGGGCACGTGGGTGGTACGGCCCAGTGTCCCATGCAGGGTAATGCCAGAGTACACCTGAGGGCTCACCTCCCTGCACCTAGGGTGATGCTGGCAGATAGAGGTGGTCCCCTCAGCCCTACCCGGACCCAAAGGAACCACGCCCCCTCCCACAAATCTCCCAGGCTCAAACTCCCTTTCCTGTCTGGCTGCCCTCACCCACCATGGCCTGCCTGCTGCGTCCTCCCAGAGGGCAGTGCTCACCCGCCCAAGGGCACATGGCGCTAGGGAGGCAAGCGCCTGCTCCCGCCCCCTGCTTCTCCCACCTAAGCCGCATCCAGACAACCTTGGGCACGGTGTGAGGGGCTTTTTCGTTGTCATCCACTAGACTGCCCATGGCACAGTGGCCCTGTGTTTCCATTGGAGAAGCCGAGGCTGCCGGTTCTCTGGCTGGAAGGTGCATTGTCTCCACAACTCCCCACGGCCTCCCAGCCCTAAGCAGCTCTCCAGGTAAGGGGAGGGGAGTAGGCAGGACTAAGCCATCTCTGGCCCGCGGTCAGGCGAACAGAAGTCTAACTCCAGTCAAAACCAGGCCAGGTGTGGGGGCTTACCCCTCTACTACCAGCACTTTGGGAAGCCAAGTATGGACGTCTGAGGCCCAGAGTTCAAGACTAACCTGAGCAGCATAGCAAGACCCTGTGTCTGTAAAAAAAAAAGAAAGAAAGAAAGACAAATTAGCAGTCTGGGCACAGTGGCTCATGCCTGTAATCCCAGCACTTGGGGAGGCCAAAGCAGGCAAATCACTTGAGGCCAGGAGTTCGAGACCAGCCTGGCCAACATGGCGAAACCCTGTCTCTACTAAAAATACAAATAAATAAAAATAAAACAAGTTAGATGGCCATCATGGTGTGCGCCTGTAGTCTCAGCTACTCAGGAGCCTGAGGAAGGAGGATTGCTTGAGCCCAGGAGTTCAGGACTGCACTGAGCTATGACTACACCACTGCACTTCAGCCTGGGCAACAGAGCGAGACCCTGTCTGAAAAAAATTATATCAAAAAATCCAAAGTCCAGGCTCATCAGCCGAGTCCCAAATTTGAACCAGTTTGCAGACCCAGAACCTCCTGGATGGCGGGGAGGCCAGGCTCCTTGAGAGGGGACCCACTGTGCTACCAGAATCTTACTGTTCTTTCTCCCAGCCTTCCTCAAAGGCACTTACGCCTTTTGCCAGGGTGACTGTGCAGTGGGAGATGGTCAGACCTTTCAGGATAGCTGGACACAGCTCCCTACAGATATCGACTCCAGGAGACCCAGCAGGGCGCGGTGGCCCCAGGCAGAGCAGGGGCTTGTGAAGGTCCCGGAACCCGTGGAATTGTAGCTCAGTCAGCCCCCAGTGGTTGCCATGGCGCCTGGAGCCCCTCCTGTGGTGGACACACTGGGCAGCCAGCCAAAGCCCCAAGGGACTGCAGGAAGTGTCTAAGGCCAGGCTGGGTTTTCCCTGCCCCATGCGCCCTAGGGTTCAGCTTTCCAAGGGACGGGGAAGGCACAGCGCAGACAGGTCATGTCTGCTGGGGCAGGAGCCTCACCATAGAGAGAAAATGCGAAAGCAAGCCGGCCGTGAATGCGCCTCACGTCCGGGCGCTCTGGCAGACATCCGTCTTCGTGCAGGCACCTGCCCTGTGAAGTGCCGAATCCCCCATAGCCGAGCTCTGGCTGTGCCCGCAGGACAGCATGTGTAGGGCTGCCTGGGCTGCCACGGTGTTTGGGTGCTGCTCTGCTTGGCAAAGGCAGCCACCTGCTGAGGCCAGGCTCATCCTGACCTCCCTTCCAGGCCGGTCTGGATTCCTCAGGGAAGTGGTGTGGGCTCACACCCCGCCCCCAAAGGTGGGCCCCTCCCGAAAGCCAGGGTGCCCCCACCAAACAGAAGCCACGTTCTCCTCCTTGGATCCACTCAAGTCACTGTGTGGCTGGGCAGAAATGAGTGCTTGTTCCCCTAGGCCTCGCCAGAAAGCTCAGGAGATAGGACCCTTGGGAAGCGGAGCGACGCCCCCCTGAGGCTCCTCCTGCCCCCCGCCCCCCCGGCCTTCGACCCTACCCCCACCTTACCTGCTCCACCTCCCCAGCCCAGTGATCCAACCTCCTCAGGCCCCTGCTCCCGGGGCCAGAGTCACAGAGGGAGGGCGACAGAGACGGAAAAAGGGGAAGAAAAAGAGAATGAGAAAGATGGAAAGACAGAGATGGAGAGACAGAATGACACAGAGGGAAGGAATGAAAGACGGAGACAGAGACGGAATGAGAGGGAGATGAAGACAGAGAATGAGAGACAAAAAGAGGCAGAGATGAGAGGGAAAGACCATGAATGAATGACATAGAAAATGAGAAACAGCATAAGAGAATGTGAGAGAGAGAGCATGAACAAGAGAGAAAGGGAGCGTTTCCTGCGGGGCGGGGAGGACAAAGCAGGAACCGCACAGCCACAAGCCCCAGGGGGTGTGCAGACGGGCTGCCTGCGCTGCCACAGGGTAGGCGCTGCCAGGACGCCCTACTGGGCAAAGCGCCACCCCCACCGCACCCACCACGGCCTTGGAGAGCAGGGGGAGCCGTCCTCCCCAGCTGATGTGCCCCCTCTGGACCTGGCCCAGCTAAGAGGTACGTGAGAATGGGGTTCTGGGGAGCTGCACACCACTGCTCTGTTCCAAGAGGCCGTGGGGAGGCCCAGGTCGGGGAGGCTGTCGGCACTGCCCAAGAAAGGGGCCAGTCTCTTGGGTGGTCTTGGAGAAGTGGGGCGAGAGGCTGCTTATCAGGAAGCGTTGCCTCCTTGGGAAGGTTTATGAGGCCAGGCTGGGGGTGTCCCTAGGGCAGAGGGCAAAAAGCACTCATGAGTCACTTGAAATGGAGCCGGACAAAGAGCTCACGCAGAAGCAACCCACCAAGACTGCCAGCCATGGGCAGAATGGGCTCCTGGGAGGCGTGTGTGCGTGTGTGTGTGTGTGAGAGAGAGAGAGAGAACGGCCCCTGGGCTCACAAGGCCAGGCCTGGGAGGCGTGTGTGTGTGTGAGAGAGAGAGAGAGAGAGAGAGAACAGCCCCTGGGCTCACAAGGCCAGGCCTGGGAGGCGTGCATGCATGCGTGCGTGCGTTTGTGTGTGTCTGTGTGTGTGTGTATGAGAGAGAGAACAGCCCCTGGGCTCACAAGGCCAGGCCTAGGAGGTGTGTGCATGTGTGACACAGAACAGCCCCTGGACTCACAAGGCCAGGCTTGGGAGGCTGAGCCCAGCCCAGGGGCCTCTGGGGAGCCCGGGTCCCCGCAAGGTGGGGCTGCCCCCTGCAGGCCAGCTAGAGGAGGTGCCTGCATCCTGCTGGCACACACACCGGGGCAGCAGCCAGCACAGGACATGGTCTGCTTATTCCCATGGATAGCACCATGTCCTCTGTCAGATGCGTGTTGGGCACTTGCATAGGAATTGTGCAGAGGGACCCCTGGTATCCTACTCCTGGTATCCTTCCCCTGGTTCTCCCCAATGGTAACCGCTTGTAAAACTCTGGGACGATATGACAGCCAGGAAGTTGCCATTGATACTCTCCACTGACCTTGTTACAGGCACTCGTGTGTGGGGGGGTGTTTAGTTCTATGCGAGCTTCATGGGTCCACTGCCACAGTCAGGATACTGGACATTTCCATCAGCACGGGGCCTCGCTGCTGCCGCATAGACGCAGCCCAGCCCAGGCACCCACTCCTCTGCCCTCCAGCTCTCATTCTGTCTTTTCAGGGATGCCATTTACCCAGAATCTTACAGCAGGTAACTGTGGGAGTCACTTTTTTACTCAGCAGAATTCCCTAGAGAGCCACCCAAATGGACCAATAGTTCCACGGATCAGTGGTTCCTGACTTTTCACTTGGGCAGAGTATTCCACTCCGCAGATATACTACAGTGCATTTCACCGTTCACCGTGGAATTGGGCTGTTTCCAGTTTCTGGCTGTTACAAATGAAACTGCTGTAAGCATTCATGTCCATGTTTTTTGTGAACATAAGTTTCGTACCTCTAGGAAATATGCCCAAGAAAGCTCAGACTGGGTCATAGGGCAACTGCATGTTGAGTTTTGTAAAAATCTACAAACCATCTTCCAGAGGGGCTGTGCCAGCAGGCACATTTCACACCCTCGCCAACAGTGGGGGAGTGATCAGTTTCTCCACACCCTCACAGGCATTTGCAGCTGTCACTGTTTTTTGTTTGTTTGTTTGTTTGTTTTTATATTGTTTTGTTTAAGACGGAGTTTTGCTCTGTTGCCTAGGCTGGAGTGCAGCAGCGCAATCTCGGCTCACTGCAACCTACATCTTCCCGGGTTCAAGCGATTCTCCTGCCTCAGCCTCCTGAGTAGCTGGGATTATAGGCGCATGCCACCACACCTGGCTAATTTTTGTATTTTTAGTAGAGAGGGGTTTCACCATGTTGACCAGGCTGGTCTCAAACTCCTGACCTCATGATCCACCCGCCTCGGCCTCCCAAAGTGCTGGGATTACAGGCGTGAGCCACCGCACCCAGACGTCACTGTTTTGTATTTTAGCGATTCTGATAGATGTCCAGTGATGTGCCATTGTGGATTTAATTTGCATTTTCTTCATGGCTAATGATGTTGAACATTGATGATGTTTATTTGCCATGTGTATATCCTCCTTGATGAAATGCCTGTTCATCTTTTGCCCATTTTCTTTTTTATTTTAATTTAACAAATATTTTAAATATAGATAATTTATTCTTTTTGCCATTGGAGGCAAAGAGCCTCTGAAGATCCTGAGAACATGTGCTCCTGCTCACTCTCTAATGGGATTTTTAATGTTGAGTTTTGAGAGTTCTTTATATATTTGAGGTATAACTCCTTTGCAAATATAGTTTACAAATATGCCCTTCCAGTCTGCAGTTTCGCTTTTCATCCTCTTCACGTGGACGTTTGCAGAGCAAAACTTTTACATTTGGTGAAGTCCCACTTACTGATATTTCTTTTTGTGGCTCAAGCTCTTGGTGTCAAGTCTGAGAACTCTTTGCCTCCCATAGGTTCTGAAGATTTTCTCTTATTTTATACGTTTTATAGTTTTACAGTTACATTGAAGCCTGTGATCCATTTTACATTACTTCTTGTGTGAGGTGTGAGATTTAAGTTAGGATTTAGATTTTTCCTAAGGCTGTGCAGTTGCTGCAGCGCCATTTGTTAAAAGGGCTGCCTTTTCTCTACTGAAGCATGTAGTGCTACGAATGTCCCTCTCAGCACTGCTTTAGCTGAATCCCATATATTTTGATATGTTGTATTCTCATTTTTGTTTCCAAACGTGTATACACCAAACAACAGAGCCTCAAAATCCACGACGCAAAAACTGATAGAGCTAAAGGAGATGTAGCCAAACCCACGATTAGAGTGCAGGACTCAAAATCTCTCTGTCAGCAGTTGATAGAACTACTCCCGGAAGATCAGCAGGGATATAGAAGAACTCAGTAATACCATTGACCTGGAGGGTCTGTCTGCTTGATATCTACCGAACACTCCACCCAATGACAGCAGAATATACATTCTTTTCAAACGCCCATGGAACTTTTGCCAAGATAGAACACACTCTACACCTCAGTGGGTTTAAAAGAATCGAAGTCACACGGGATGCACTCTCTGACCATATGGTGAAAGATCAGGACGCCGAGCATGAAGCTGGCCAGGCCCGTGGGGAGGCGGGTAAGGGCAGGGCCAGCTTTTGGTGCTCCCACTGGGTGGGCAGCCCTTCTCTCCCCAGATGTTCTCCAGACCCGAGATTCACATCTGCGGTTTCCTCTTTCATTTTGGCAGGAGCTTTGAGCAGTCATCCACCTGAAAGCTCCAGGTTCTGCCTGGCCTTTCACCTCCCCACGGCTGGGCCCTGCCCATGGCTATAGCTCCCTAGTGGGCCTCAAGGGGCATGAATTCCTGCATCCAGGCCCTTCCTGGTCCCAAGTACTTGTCCCTCCAAACCCCAAAACAGCCCAAATCTAGTCAGGAGCCCCTGACCAGGTCCGAGGGTGCTCACTGATTCTCCTGGGAGGAGGGTGTGGACAAGTCGGAGGTTGCTGAGCTGTTCTGTCTGCTCACGGGCATGTCCCTGAGGATGGGGCCAACAGCCCCCAGGGTTGGCTCTGAACTAGGAGCTCTTCCCAGCAATTGACAGGCTCAGCCTTTGAGGCCAGAGAGGCCTGCGAGTGGCCCTTGACCCCTCTGAGCCTCTCTGCCAGACTGAATTGACTCCCTGAGCTAGAAACAGATTCCAGGGAGTGTGGACCCCAGGAATTGGGTAAAGGAGCACCTGTGTCTTCAAGCCTGGATGCAGGCGCACGTAGGTGTGCCCCACCCGGCAGTCAGCATGGGACAGTGGCCAGGCCCATGGCTCCCTAGTCTGGCTGCATCCTGTTTTATTTATTGAGATGCGATGTCACCCTGTCACCCGAGCTGGAGTGCAGTGGTGTCATCATGGCTCGCTGCAGCCTCAAGTAATCCTCCCACCTTGGCCTCCCAAAGTGCTGGGATTATAGGCGTAAGCCACTGCACTCAGCTTTCCTGCTGGGTCTTTTGCCTTGGCCCCTGCAACCCTGGCCAGCCAGCGGGCGCTTAATGCAGTACAAAGGGCAGCATCCTCTCCCGATGGACCCATCACTGAAGCGGAGGCTGGGAGGCGGCCGGAGAGCCCCCCCGGCTCCTGCTGCTCATGCCTGTCTTTCACTCCGTCTTCCCATGCCATGACCTTCCAAGTCAACAGCTTTCAAGAGACCGTATAGGCCGGACACAGTGGCTCACACTTGTAATTGCAACACTTTGGGAGGCTGAGTCAGGCAGATCACCTGAGGTCAGAAGTTTGAGATCAGCCTGGCCAACCTGCTAAAATCCGTCTCTATTAAAAATACAAAGAATTAGCCGGGAGTGGTGGTGGGTGCTTGTAATCCTAGCTACTTGGGAAGCTGAGACCGGAGAATCGCTTGAACCCAGGAGCTGGAGGTTGCAGGGAGTTGACACTGTGCCACTGCACTGCAGCCTGGGCGACGACGGCAAAACTCCATTTAAAAAAGAGAGATGGTATAACCGCTCCAAAGTGACGTGAGGTCAAATCTCTGTCATCAGCAAGTAGACATCTCCAAGCTGTTTACTTCTCCAGTTGCACCCTGCCTGATAGACACCGAGAGGTATGATGACAAAGACATCTTGTCTGGGGGCAGCGGCTCAAGCCTATCCCCCCAGCATGCTGGGAGGTGCAGGCAGGAGGATTGCTTGAATCCAGGAGGTCGAGGCTGCAGTGAGCTATGATCATGCCACTGCACTCCAGCCTGGACACAAGTGAGACCCTGTCTAAAAAAAGAAAAAAAAGACATCTTCATGTGTGAGCCAGCTTTGCAGTGGGCAAGGGTACTGTGGTCCTGAGTTGGTTGGTACGGAGTGGTTCTGGTATCCATGTCCACATCATTAGAGCAGGGCTGTCAGGATAAAACGGGGGTAGATTCCAGGGCTCTGAGAGAACACTTGGTCTTGGGGATGCCCCTCCCCAGCCAGATCCGGGTCCCGGGCCCAGAAGCCGGTGTTATCATGTAGCTCCCTGGCAAGCACCCAGGTGCGACCGCAGCTCAAGTTGAGGAGGGAAGGAGGGGGAGGTGTCCCACAGAGATGTGCCCACACGAAACCATTTTGAAGAGAGCAGATCAGCTCCTCCACAAATAACAAAGTCACACCCCAGCTTATGCCATAAACAATTTTCGGGTGGATTAAAGAGACTTGAAAACAACTGAAATGTAGGAAACCTTTGTATCAATTCCAGAGTGAGATAGGCTTTGTAAACATAGGAGGAAAGCATTGGCTGTATCTGGGTAGAATGATACAAAATTTTTGGTGGCCATCTGGCAATATACCCCAGAGGTTTTAATTTTGTCAAAGATTTGACCCAGTCTCTAAGCATTTATGCTAGAAAAGTAACAGATGCACAAAACGTTCTGCACAAGGGCAGTGATCAAAGCGTTATTTATAACAGTAAAAAGTTACAAGCATTATAAATGTCCCCCAGGAGAACATCTGCTTTCAAATAATGTTTCCAAGAAAGTTTAACTGTTTAAAGACACGAGGAAATGTCTGGAGGAAGACGGCAGCTTCACCTGTTTAACACACACTGGCTTCTTCCTTTCAAGATCTCACTAAAGTAATCATGAACGAATGAAAACATAGAAGACCCATGGGGACAAGTTGATCAGGAGAAGCTCACTCCCGAGATTACAGCAAATCTTTGAAAGAAAAAAAACAGAGGGAGAAGAGGTAACTGATCAGGCAGGATGGGGAGAGCTGTAAGCAGACGGATGGCGGAGTGTCTGGACAGCAACCTGGAACCCTGCCGAGGGCAGCCAGGGCTAGGATGAGGATGGAGTGGAAAACGGGAGGGCGGGTTAAGCGTCTCTATTGTGAGACTTTTTTTTTTGAAACAGAGTCTTGCTCTGTGGCTGGGCTGGAGTGCAGTGGCACGATCTTGGCTCACAGCAACCTCCAGCTTCCCAGTTCAAGCAGTTCGGCCTCAGCCTCCCAAGTAGCTGGAATTACAGGTGCCTGCCCCAACGCCTGGCTAGGTTTTGTGTTTTTAGTAGAGACGGGGTTTCACCATGTTGGCCAGGTTGGTCTCGACCTCCTGACCTCATGATCTGCCCCCCTTGGCCTCCCAAAGTACTGGGTTGACAGGCATGAGCCACCACACCCTGCCTCTTGTGAGACTTCTACTCCCAGCCAAGATTAAGTAAAAAGGCTCAAATTTACCCTCCCTCCTGAAACAACTAAAAAATCTAGACAAAATAGACGGAACCACAATTTCCAACAATAGCCAACAGGCAGCACAGGACAGTGGGCCCTGGGAGGGGACAGAGGAAGGTAGGTCCAGGCAGGGGCCAGCAGTTTCCGGAGGACACAGAGCCGGAGTCCCAGAGGCTGTTCTGAGCTGAGCCTGACCCTTTCCCACTCCCAAAATCCATATGTCAAAGTCCTGACCCCCAGTACCTTAGAATGTGACCAGATTTGAAAACAGCGTCTTTAAAGAGGTGATTGAGCTAAACTGAGGCCACCAGGGGGTCCCTAATCCAACGTGACTGATGTCCCTATAAGAAGAGGAAGTCTGTGGGCACAGACGCCAGGCTGCATGTGCACAGGAAAGGCCATGTGAGGACACAGCAGGGAAGTGGCTTCTGCAAGCCACAAGGGGAGGCCTCAGGAGAATCCAGCCCTGCCCACACCTTGACTCAGAATCCCGGCCTCCCGAACTCGACAACATAAATGTCTGTAGTTTCAGCCCACCAGCCTGCCATATTTTGTTATGACAGCCTGAAGCAAACTAATACAGAAGCCAAGCTGGCTGGAGTTCACAGGGCAGAAGGCTGGAGAGGAGGAGGGAGCTGCAGAGGGCTGTGGAGTGTCCTCGGCAGGACTGGTGAGTGCACAAGGGCAAGAAAACTACCTAAGACGGGGCAAAAAGCACTGGAAACGCAGGAGGAAAACTCGCTGGAGCTCACGGAGAACTGAGAATAGGTCGCTACTATCCAAATCAGAAAACCTTGCAATTCACAGGACATTGAGAACAACGAGGACACAGAGACGCAAATGAGGCCTCTGTGCCTGTTGAAAACACTTAAAAGCAGTCTTTGAAAGGATCAAATTGCATCCCAGAACAAAACTCAGAAACATTTAAAGAAATAGTATTCAACAAGGTGAAGTTCACAACGCCAGACACCTGATCAAATATAACCAGGCATGCAAATAAATGGGAAAATATGACCCGTAATGAGAGGACAATTTATCAATAAAAACAGACCCAGAAATGAAAGAAATAAGATAATTAGTAGCTATGATCCTTTAAGCAACTATTCTAAATACACCCCACATGTCCAAGAAGATGGAGGGAGGCAAGAGCCTATGAAGGAGGGCTGGGCGGTGACTCACGCCTGCAATCCCAGCATTTTGGGAGGCCCGGGTGGGAGGATGGCTTAAGGTCAGGAGGTTGAGACCAGCCTGGCCAACATGGTGAAACCCCATCTCTACTAAAAATACAAAAATTAGCACATGTGTAGTCTCAGCTATTCAGGAGGCTGAGAATCACTCAAACCTGAGGGGTGGAGGCCGCA
The DNA here is from genome assembly GCA_963574635.1 of Cheracebus regulus. Taxonomy (NCBI): domain Eukaryota; kingdom Metazoa; phylum Chordata; class Mammalia; order Primates; family Pitheciidae; genus Cheracebus; species Cheracebus regulus. The sequence goes on along the minus strand of CAUYQU010054059.1, from coordinate 22,936 downwards.
GTGAGTCAAGATCACACCACTGCACTCTAGCCTGGGCATAGAGCGGGGCTGTGTCTCAAAGCAAAACAAAACAAACCCCCCAAAAAACAGAAAAAAGGAATTAAAGAAGAAAAGAGAATATAAAGGAGACGTGTGGAAAATATTTTAAATACCTAAATGGAGATTATAGAGATTAAAATTTTCAAATAAAAAAGACACTGGATGGGACTAATATGTAGTGTCCACATCAGACACCACAGCAGAAAAAATTAGTGAACTGGCAATAGAAACTATCCAACATGAAAATATGGAGACAAAAGAGACAGCAGAAAACGGAACAGAACCCCAGTGAGCTCTGAACCCATTTCAAGCAGTTTAACACCTGTGTAATTGTTCTCCCCAGAGGGGACAGGACAGAAAAGATTTCAAGTAAAAATGACTACAGTTTTTCCAAATTGTAAGAGAACTGTCAACCCACACATCCAAGAAGCTCAACAAATCACCAGCAGAAGGAACACAGAAAGGACTCCCTTGATCGAATGTGCCACAAGCAAAATAGCAAGGCAGGCAGTGCCAAGCTCCTGCCCCAACCCCCACAGAACTGTCCAGAAACAAGCAGAAACAGTCAGAATCAATTTTGTCAAGAATTCTGGGAAACAGTAAAAGGATCACAGCAACCAAATGCCGAATCAAGAAACAGGTGACTCGTGGCCCTTCACGCGCTTGCCCACTCTCCCTGGTGCCACGGCAGCCCTGGAGAGGGAAGGCAATATCCCCAGCATGGGACCCTGGTTTCATACAACAGGGAGCACGGCTGACCTGATTTACAAGTTATTGTGCATGTCTGTCCTAAGCTCTCTGGGGGTCTGGAGAGAGGTGGCCTGAAGGACTCACACAAGGAGCTCATCTTTGTTTTGCCTAACTCAGAATGCAGATAGAAACATGGCAGATATTGTTTATATATAAACACTATATATAAACATGTTCACATATATATGAACAGTATCTGCCAATATGTATATATTGCAAGGTGAACTCACATCATCCTGCAGATGCCTAGGGCAGAAGATTATAGTTGAGACCTACAATAGAACACTTAAGACCCAGTAGTAAAAGCTGGTGAGAGTTTCTTTGGGAAATCAGGAAATTCAAAGGCTCCCATGTGTACAAGGGGATTTAGAAGGCCACATGCATGCCCAGGGCAAGATGCATACTCAGAAAACACCTGAGGAGATCTTCAGCTTCCACTTTGGGCTGATCCCTAAGCTAAGCACAGGCTTGGGTAAGTGTTGAAGGAGTGCCCTGGCACAGAGCAATCTGCAAAGTCTGGGAGTGGTGATTTGGTTTATGCTATTGTTTGTTTGTTTGTTTTTAGTTCCTGATATTCAAGGAAATCTCTGTCAAAACACAAGCTGAGGTCAGGTGCATGGTTCACCCCTGTAATCTCAGCACTTTGAGAGGCCAAGGTGGAAGGATCACTTGGACCCAGGAGTTTAAAACCAATCTAGGCAACATAGTGACAACTAGTCTCTACAAAAAAAAAAAAAAAAAAAAAAATTTAGAAATTAGTCTGGCATAGTGGTGCACACCTGTAGTCCCAGCTACTCAGGAGGCTGAGGTGGGAGGATCACTTGAGCCCAAGAGATAGAGGCTGCAGTGAACCATGATCACGCCACTACACTCCAGCCTGGGGGACAGAGTGAGACCGTATCTCAAAAAATAAAAAGCACAAGCTGAACATGAGCTATGGACAAAATGTCAGTGACCGAATATGACAAGGAATACAGTCTTTACAAAAAATAGTTTGAGAAAGTCATCATAGAAATTATCTGCTACAGCCTTTAACAATCAAAAATCCAGCAAACACTGGGAAAATGGATAATCCGATATCCAAAGTTACCACATTATAATATTCAAATGTCTAGTTTTCAAAATGATTCCAAGGCATAAAAATAAACATGCAAGTATGGCCCATTCACAGGAACAAAATAAACTGAGACTGTCCCTAATGAGCGCAGGCGCTGGACTATTGGATAAAGACCAAAACGATGATCTCAAATATGCTCAAACAGCTGAAGACAATGAAAATCAAGAAAACCATGTATAACAAAATGAGACTCTCAGTAAGAGATAAGAATTGTGAAATGAGACCAAACAGAATTTTTGGCCTAAAAGGTGGGATAACTGAAATGAAAATTTCACTAGAGGGGCTCAATAGCGAATTTCAGCAGGCAGAAGAGTCTGCAAACCTGAAGGTAAGACAACTGAAATGATTACGTCTCAGAAACAGAAAGAAAAATGAACAAAGAAAAGTAAACAGAGACTAAAAGCTGACTAAGACACCATCAAGTGGACCAACACACACAGTTAGAGACTCACAGAAGACAGACAGAAGTAGAAAGAATAGTTGAAGAAATAACAGCTGAAAACTTCTCAAATCTGAGGAAAGACATGAATATACGTGTCCAGAAAGGTCCATGAACTTCAAGCAGGATAAACTTAAAGACACCCACACCAAGAAATTATAATCAAATGTTGAAAGAAAAAGACAAAAAGAAAAATTGTAAACAAAAAATATGAAAACATTTTTCATGCACATGGGATCTTCAGTAAGATTAATGTCTGATTTCTCATAAGAAAAATAAATAATGCCAGAAGGTAGTAGGATAACATATTTAAATCTTGAAAGAAAAAAGAAAAGCCTGTCAACTAAGAGTACTATATTTAGCAAAAATATCTCCTTATTCTCGTTTGAAAATAAAAGATAAATTAAGGCAAGGCATGGTGGCTCACACCTGTAATGCCAACACTTTGGGAGGCCGAGACGGGTGAATCATGAGGTCAAGAGATTGAGACGATTCTGGCCAACATGGTGAAACCCCGTCTCTACTAAAAATGGAAAAATTACCTGGGTGTGGTGGCACATGCCTGTAGTCCCAGCTACTCGGGAGGCTGAGGCAGGAGAATTGCTTGAACCCGGGAGGCGGAGGTTGCAGTGAGCTGAGATCGTGCCACTGCTCTCCAGCCTGGCAGCGGAGTGAGACTTTGTCTCAAAAAATAAATAAATATAAGAAAAGAAAACATTTCTAGAAAAACAGAAGCTTAGGGAGTTCATTATCCAGATATTATTCCTACGAAAAATGCTAAAGGGAGTTCTTTAGGCTGAAAGGAAAGGACATTGGACAGTAATTCAAAGATATAAGAAAAACTAAAGAACACTGGTAAAGGTAATTACATAGGTAAATATATAGGCCACCCTTAATGCACTTTTGGTATGGTTTGTAGCATCTTTATTTTTCTGTATGATATAATAGGCATACACATAAAATAATATCTATACATCTAACTTAATGGGCATATAATGTATAAAGATGTAATCTGTGACAAATAATATAAATGGGGAGGGACAGAGATGCATAGAAGCAGAGTGTTGGTATGCTATTGAAACTAAATTGGTATTATTCAAGCTAGGTTGAAAGTGGTTACCTTGGGGTAACCACTAAGAAAATAACTTTAAAATACACAGAAAAGGAAAGAAAGGAATCAAAATTGTACACTACAAAAAAAAATCAACTAAATATAAAAAAGGTAGTAATTGAGGAACAAAAATTGTGTAACACATATAGAAAACAAATAGACGGCAGAAGTAAATCCTTTTACCAGTAATCACATCAAAGGTAAACTGACTAAAATCTCCTCTAAGAAAGCAGATTGGCATATTGAATTTTAAAAATCGATGTCCATCTACATGCTGTCTACAAGAGGCTCACTTTACATAGAAGGATGCAAAGAAGTTTAAAAGAATAGAAAAAGACTTTCCATGTAAATAGTAAGGAAAAAGAGCTAGGATGGCTATATTATAGTCAGAAAAATATACTTCACAAGAGATAAAGAAAAACAATATATATCGAGTAAAGTCTTCATACCGCAAGACAATATAACTATAAACATATAAACACCTAACAGAGACCAAAAGTGTATAAAGCAAACATTGATAGAATTGAAGAGATGAACAGTTCTACAACAGTAGCTGTGAACTTCAATATCCCACTTCGGTAATGTCTAGAAAAACCAGAGGAACATTAAGAAAATAGAGGATTTAGAAAGTACTATAAATCAATTAAACCTAAAAAACATACAGAGCGTGCCACCGAACAACAACAGAATGCACATTATTTTCAAGTGCACATAGAATATTCCCCAAGATAAATCATATGCTAAGCCACAAAACAATTCTTAATAAATTTTAAAAGATTGAAATATCTGGCCAGGCGCGGTGGCTCACGCCCGTAATCCCAGCACTTTGGGAGGCTGAGGCAGGCAGATCACCTGAGGTCAGGAGTTTGAGACCAGCCTGACCAATATGGTGAAACCCTGTCTTAAAAAAAAAAAAAAAAGAAATATCTGAAGTATTTTCTGATTAGAATGGAATGAAACTAGAAATCAATAGCAGAAGGAAAACTGGACATTTTAGAAATATGTGTCAATTAAACAAAACACTCTTAAACAACCAAGGATCAAAGAAGAAATACCAATGGAAATTAGAAAATACCTCGAGACACATGAAAATAAAATGAAACATACTAAAACTTGTGGGATACAGTGGAAACAGTACTAATAGAGAAATGCATAGCTGTAAACACCTACATTAAAATAGAAAAAAATATCTCAAATCAATAATTGTACACCTTAAGGAATCAGGGGAAAAAAGAGCAAACGAAACCCAAAGCTTCTCATCCAAGAGATCAGATCAAAGATAAATGAAACAGAAAATAGAAACATAATAGAAAAAAAAATCGATAAAACCAGTTATTTCTTTGAAAAGGTGAGCAAAAAATGGCAAATCTTTCACTAGAATAGCCAAGAAAGAGAGACACAAGACTCAAGTTAATAACATCAGAAATGAAAGTGTGGACGTTACTACAGATTTTACAGAAATCAAAAAATTATGAGTAAATGCCATTGTATATTAATAAATTGAATAGCCTAACTAAAATGGAAATTTCTAAAACACGCAATGTGTTAAAACTGACACATAAAGAAATAGAAAAATTGGAACAGGCCTATAGCCAGTGAGGAGTAATAAAATCAAAGCCAGATGACTTCACTGGAGAATTCTACGAAACACTTACAAAAAGAACTGGCTGGATGTTGTAGCTCATGCCTGTAATTTCTTGAGCCTAGAAGTTTGAGACCAGACTGGGAAACTTAGTCAGACCCTGTCTCTACAAATAATAATAATAATAATTAGTTGGGCATGGTGACACATATCTGTAGTCCCAACTACTGGGGAGACTGAGGTGGGAGGATCACTTGAAACTGGGAGGTCAAGGCTGCAGTGAGTCAAGGTCATGTCACTGCACTCCAGCCTGGGCAACAGAGCAAGACTCTGTCAAAACACACACACAGACACACACACACACACACACACACACACACACAAACTAATACCAATCCCTTTCAAACTCTTCCAAAAAATTGAGGATGGAAGACTTCCTAACTCATTAATTGAGACCAGCATTATTACCCTGATAACAACACCAAACAAGGACACTATGAGAAAACTATAGATCAATATCCCTTATGAATATTGATGCAAAAATTCTCAAAAAATAATAGCACAATGAATTGAGTAACATAGTAGAAGGATTATACACCTAACCAAGTGGGATTTATTCCTAGAATGCAATAATGGGTCAACATACAAAAAACAATCAATAGAAAATATCATATCAACAGAATGAAGGGGAGAAAACATGACTATTTCAATTGATTAACAATAGATTAGAAAAATCATTTGACAAAGTCACTCTTTCATGATTAAAAAAATAATAATAAATAAATAAAACACTCAACAACCCAGAAATAGAAGGAAACTTCCTCTAGTTAAAGGCCATATATAAAACCCCCACAGCTAGCATCATATAAACAGTGTTAAAAGACAGATAGCTTTTCCCCCGAAGATCAGGAACAAGAGAAGGATATCCACCTTTGCTACTTCTATCCAATGCAGTAGTAGAAGTTCTAGCCAAACCAATTTGGCAAAAAAAAAAAAAAATGGCCAGACATGGTGGCTCATGCCTGTAATCCCAACACTTTGGGAGGCCGAGCTGGGTGGATCACCTGAGGTCAGGAGTTTGAGACCAGCCTGGCCAACATGGTGAAACCCTGTCTTTACTAAAAATATAAAAAATTAGCCGGGCGTGGTGGCAGGCGCCTATAATCCCAGCTATTTGGGAGGCTGAGGTAGGAGAATCACTTGAACCCAGGAGGTGGAGTTTGAAAGCACACCATTGCACTCCAGCCTGGGCAACAAGAGTGAAACTCCATCTCAAAAATTAAAAAAATAAAAAATGAAGTTAAAGGCACATTGGAAAGGAATAAGTAAAATTATCTCTGTTCACAGATGATATGATCTTATACAGAAGAAATCCTAAACGATCCACAAAGAAACTGTTAGAGATAATAAACTCAGCCAAGCTGCAGGATATAAAATCAACATGCAAAAATCAGTTGCATTCTATACAGCAGTAATGAACAATCCAAAAAGAAAGTTAAGAAAACAATTGCAGCCTGGGCACGGTGGCTCACGCCTGTAATCCCAGCACTTTGGGAGGCTGAGAAGGGCAGATCACTTCAGGTTAGGAGTTTGAGACCAGCCTGGTCAGCATGGTGGAACCCCGTCTCTACTAAAAAAAAAAACAAAAATTAGCTGGGTGTGGTGGCTTATGCCCATAATCCTAGCTACTTGGGAGGCTCAGGCAGGAGAATAGCTTGAACCCAGGAGGCAGAAGTTGCAGTGAGCCAAGATCACGGCACTGCACTCCAGCCTGGGTGACAGAGCAAGACACTAACTCAAAAAAAAAAACAAAAAAAAGAAAGAAAGAAAGAAAACAATTCCAAAATCTACACTTATCAAAACAGTATGGTACAAGCATAAAGACAGACATCTAGAACAATGAAACAGAATAGAGAGCCCATTATTAAACCCTCATATATATGGCCAAATGATCTCCAATGAGGCTGTAAAATCCATGCAATAGAGAAAGAATGCTCTCTTTGATAAACAGTGTTGGGAAAAATTGATATATACATGCAAAAGAATGAAGTTGCACTTGTAGTTTGCACTATAAACAAAACTTAACTCAGAATGGATTAGAGACCTAAACTGGATACCTGAACCTATAAAATTTCTAGAAGAAAATATAGAAAATTTCATGACACTGGATTTTGCAATGGTTTCTTGGGTATGACACCAAAAGTACAGGCAACAAAGGCAAAAATAGACAAATGGGACGAGACAAGACTTTAAAACTTCTGCACAACAAAGGAGACAATCAACAGAGAAGACAACCTGCAACACAGAAGAATGGGAGAGAGTATTTGTGAAACATGGATGTTGATAAAGATTAATATCAAGAATATATCTAAAAACTCTTACAACTTATCATTAACAAAAACAAGCACAACCAAATAACGACTAAAAAACAGGCAAAAGACTTGAATAGATGATTCTCAAAAGAAGACGTACAAATGGCCAACAGGGACATGGAAAGATGCTCAGGATCAACTAATCATCGGGGAAATGCTCATCAAGACCAATGAGAACCCATCTCACACTCCTTAGGATGGCCACTATAAAGAAAACATCAAGTACAGGCAAAGATGAGGAGAAATTGGAACCTTACGCACGTTGGTGGGCATGTAAAATGCCACAGCTGCTATGGAAAATAGTATGGAGGTTTTCACAAGATTGAAAATAGAATTACTGAGCCAGGCACGGTGGCTCACACCTGTAATCCCAGCATTTTGGGAGGCGGAGGTGGGTAGATCACCTGAGGTCAGGAGTTCAAAACCAGCCTGACCAACATGGTGAAAACCCATCTCTACTAAAAATACAAAGTTAGCTGGGCGGGGTGGTACATTCCTGTAATGTACCATTACATTAGAGACTGAGGCAGGAAAATCACTTGGATCTGGGAGGTGGAGGTTGTAGCAAGCCGAAAAAAAAAAAGTTATACATGGATTTTCAACCATGCAGGGGTTGGCGTGCCAACACCCAAGTTATTTAAGGGTCATCTGTGCACACACACACCAAAGGACACTATTAGTAGAGTGAAAAGACACCCTACAAAATGAAAGAACATACTTGCAAATTATATATCTGATAAGGGATTAATATCCAGAATATATAAAGAACTTCTACAACTCAGCAACAAAAAACTAATTTAAAAATCAGGAAAGGACTTGAACAGATGTTTCTCCAAAGAAGATATACAAATGGCCAGTAAGCCACACTGGAGGAGGTCAAAGAGACATGACAGCTGAATGCAATGCATGATTCTGACCGAGACACTTTTTCTAAACAGGGCTTTACTGGGACAACTGGTCACCCTTGAACTGCTGTGACAATTAGACAGCAGTAATGGGTCAAGGTAGTGCCTTGATTTCAATGGTTGTATTGTAAGTATCAACGTTCCCAAGACCCTGCCTTGTGGGCACCCACCCATCCCTCAGTAGGGACCTAACCTCCCACCCAGGCCCTGGGCATTCACTCATTCCTTGGTCCTTTGACTCAGAGATCAGGTTGTTCAAAGATTAGACAGTCAGACAGTCAAGTGGAGGGGTGGGGACAGTTGTTCTCATGACATTGGTGAGGGTTCTTTCTGAATGTCAGTTTAATGGATATGTAGCAAAATCTTCAATGTGCATGACACCTTGGGGCGAACTGTCCCACTACGAAGAATTTGTCCTAAGAAGCCCTTCAGGGAAGGAAGAACACAGCTGCCCATAGGCAGCCCAGGACTCAATTGGCAAGCCCCCCTGAGGAATGAGGTTCTCCCTGCCTGCAGTGTCTCTCCCCCTGGAGGCCCCGTCCACCCTCTCTGTCTGCAGGCTTGTCAAAGCACAGTCACCCCAGAGGGGAGGAGGCAGATGGGGAGATGGGCCACATAAGAGAGAAACATCCAGAGCATGCCCTTGCACGTGAACCCAAGATGACGTTCTCCTTGTGTTTCTTTGTCTTCTCTGGAAAGGGCCAGAATGGGTACCTAGAGAAGAGGGAAAGCCCCACGAGAAAGGGAGAGAGCAGAGACAAGAGCAAGGTAGAGTCAGAGAATGTGCAGAGAGAGAGGGATGGGCCGGCCGGCCAGGACGGAGGGTCCGGAGGCACAGGGGGCTTCAGACCAGGCCACGTCACTATGTCCTATGTCTGGATGCAAGTCCATAGTCTCTCTGGATTGGTTTGCCCACCAGTGAGGTGTGAGGCTGGGCATTTGGGCTGGCATTCTGGGATTTTCTATTCCATGGCACTGCCTAGGACACAGTAAGACCCTGGAGGCTGAAAGTGTGGCAAGTGTGGCATTAGTGTCTATTTTCCCAATGTTACAATGGCTCCTCTTGAGTTTATGACAGTCTGAAAACCGAGCTATTTTCCGAGTCAAGCTCTGACAGAACTGGGCTAGAAGAGGGGCTCTTTGGAAACCAGAGCCCAGCTAAGCACCTTCCATACTGCAGTGAAGGGTAAACTGCTAACTCTGCTGCAAAACCCGGTATCTTGGTCCATTTTCTGTTGCTTATAACAGCATGCCTGAAACTGGGTAATTCATATTTAAAAATCTATTTCTTATAGTTTGGGAAGACAGGAAGTCCAAGACAAGGGGGTGCATCTGGTGACGGCCTTCTTGCTGATGGGAACTCTGCAGAGTCCTAAGGAAGTACCAGGCATCCCATGGGGAGGGCACTAAGCATGCTAGCTCAGGTCTCTCTTCTTCTTATAAAGCCATCAGTCTCATTTCCGTGACAACCCATTAATCCATTGATCCATGAATGGACTAATCCATTCACAAGGGCAGGACCCTCTGACTCAATCACCTTTCAAAGGCTCCACCTCTTAACCTTGCCACATTAGGGATTACATTTCAATGTGAGTTTTGGAGGAGACAAACATTCAAATCGTAGCACCCAGCTTGAACTAGGCCAATGTAAGGCCCACCTTGGACAAGTGATGAACAGGTGAGCTCTCCACTGTGGTTTTCCAGGCTGACCAGAGCCAGCTGAGCTCACACATGTCCTGACTGCAGAGAGAGCACAGCAGGCACTTCCTTATCCCAGGCTCTCTACCAGCTGCACTAGAGATTGAGCCATCCATGGCAGTAGCTGCTAGCTATGTGCCGCCACCTACATTTAAGTTGAAATTCATTGAACTTAAAATTCAACACTGGGTTCCTCAACTGCATTAGCCACACTGTCTAGAGAGAGTTCACAATGCAGCAGGGAGGAGGACTGAGTCCAGGGAGTTCACATTGCCTGGGGTTCACAAGGCAGAGCACCAAAGAGGAGCAACTGCATGGAGAGAACTCCCAAGACTTGCAGAAGGGTTCCTCAGTGTATCCATCGGAGTGCTGAACAGTACACATATGTGATGAAGCTGTTACCTCAAAGAACTCAAGAAGCAGTCCTCGGAGCTCACACAGGGCCAGCAACAGTTTGTGTTCCCAATAGCCACACTGGAAAAATCTCGTGACTCATAGGACATCAGGTGGAATAGCCTCAGTACTGGGGAAAAATTAGCCCTAGACTAAATGCTGCTTAGGTTCTGGAAAACAAAGCTTAAAAGCAAGCCTCAGAAGAATTAAACTGTTTTCAAGTAATTTTACTGCATTCCAGAATAAAGCTGAAGAATATTTATAAGAATACAAAAGTATTTTGCACAAAGAAAGGTAAAATTCACAATGTCTGGCATCTAATCAAAACTTAGTAGGCATGTGAGTAAGCAGAAAAATATGACTCACCAATGAGGAGGAAAATCAATCAATCAATAGAAACAAACACGGTGACACAGATGATAAAATTAATAGACAAGCACATCAAAAGAGTGCCTCTAGTGCTTCCACATGTTCAAGAAGGTAGAGGAAAGATGGAGCATGTTGTGTGTGGAGAAGGAATAGATATTTAAGAGCACCAAATCAAACTTCTAAAGATGGAAACTATGATATCTGAGTGGATACATGCACTAGATGGCATTGATGGCAGTTTAACACTGCAGAAGAAAAGAATGAGTGAATTTGAAGACATAGCATAGAAAAAAAGACTGCAAATATGAAAAGAGAATCAGTGAGCTGTGAGAAAACTTCACGCAGCCCAACATAAATGTAACTGGAGCCCCTGAAGGCAAGACAGAGTTATCACAAGGAAGTGCCTTATGCTTTTGTGGAGGCTGAACACATCCAAAATTCATAGGCCAGGACTTCAGGAAGAGAAGAGCATGGGTAGGCTCAAACCATGGGTTTTCTGTCTCTATCCAGACAACCCAGGAAAAAGAGAAAGGACAATGGCTTATATCAATAATTAGAAAGGTGACATCTCTACAGAGTCTATAGATACTAAAAAATAAACGGGAATATTAACATCTACATGCCAATAAATTCAAATTGGTAGTTGATACTACCAAAGCTCACACAAGAAATTAATAACCAAAATAGTCCTATAGCTATTTAAAGAACTGAATTTGTAGCGACAAGCCTTCCTACAAAGAAAACTTAAAGGCCAAATGGCTCCATTGGTGAATTCTACCAAACATTTAAGCGAGAAATAATAACAATTTCCATAAACTCTTTCAGAAAATTAAAGAGTTGGAAATACTCTTCTGTTTTGGTGTGGTCATAAAAAAAAAAAAAGGAAGAGAGAGAGAAAAAAGAGTTGGCAATACTCATGAGTATTCCATGAGGCCAGAATTACTCTAATGCCCAAATCAGATAAAGACACTATAAGGAAAAAGAATTCTAGATCAGTACTTCTCAGGAACATAGATGCAAAAAATCTTAACAAAGTTTTAGCATATCCAAACCGAAAATACATAAAGAAGAGGATACACCATGACCAAGTGGGATTTATCCCAGGAATGCAAGGTTGGTTTAATATTTGAATATCAATTAATGTAATTCACTATATTAATTGACTAAATAAAAACATATATTTGTCTCAATAGACACAGAAAAATCATTCAATAAATTCCAATATTTATATAAAAACTCTCAGCAGATTAGAACTAGCTGGGAACTTCCTAAACCTGATAAATGGTATCTATGAAAAACCTCAGCTCACATCACACTTAAATAAATAAAACACTGAATGTTTCTTCTCTAAACATCAAGAACAAAACAAGCACATCCACTCTCACCACTTTTATTTGACAGTATCCTGGAGTTTCTAGCCAGTGCAATAAGGCAAGAAAAAGAAATGAAAGTCATCTAGAATTTAAAGGAAGACACAATCTGTCTTTATTCACAGGTAACATAACTGTGTAGATGGAAAATGCTAACAAATCTACAAAAAAGAATAAATCGCCGGAACTAATCAGTGAGCTTAGGACAGTTGCTGGAAACAACATCAATGTACTAAAAGTCAGCACTAGCAACAAAACACGGAAACGAAAATGGAAAGAAGTAATACCACTTTCAACAGCTTAACAGCTTCTGGACTAAGAGGAAGCTGCAGGTGGAGAGGGCAGGTGGAAGAGTTAGGAGAGGACGCAGGTGGTTGCTGAGCCTGGTGTAAGAGCCTGGAGAGAACAAGAACAAATGGTTTGCCGAAGCTTCTGGACCCGCTGGGCTGGAGGACAACCAGCTAGATTTCACCTCTGTGGAGGGAGAGACGGAAACTCTCTGCAGAGACTGCAGGTTGTGAACAGAAGCTGCTGGCCTCGACTTCCCCTCATGGAATGGGAGAGTAGGGTACCGTTGATAGGGAAAAAGGGTGAGCAGGAGGTAGATGCTAGGGAGGAAGTCCACAAAGGGGTCAATGGCCTCATAGGAAACAAAACCATCATGTCTCTTTGGACCCAAAGAATGGCGACAGTGGAAGGGAGTGGACGGACGAAACCCTGGCATCCTGGCCCACCTGGCACCCTGGCCCCGCTTTGTGCACTCATAGGAGCGTGCCTCACCTCCCCTCACCTGGCCAGGCACAGCAGGCCCAGAGATGAATCTTAGGATTTGCAGTCACGAAGCCCCAACCTCTTCAACTTGGAGAAGATGGCAGCCAATGGATACCCCAATGGCTTTCTCTCTTCACCTGTTCCCCCACTCTCTTGTGCCCTAGAACCATGTTCCCACATAAACCACCTGCACAGAGCACTTGTATCAGGTTCTAAAACTCGTGCCACATCCCTGGAGCTCAGGATCTTCAAGGCCGAGGGGAGGCACTAAAGGTGAAGTTGGAGGTGAACCAGAGTGGAGGAGAGCGTCTCCGGTGATGAGGGATCCAAGGCCCGTGCGTCTGGGTGATGGGGGTGGACAGAGGAGCGTGACTGTCAAGCCGCCAGGCCCAGGCCCAGGTGTCAACAGCTGCCTTGTGACTCTTGCTCTTGGCTTCTGAGCCTCGGCTCTGGCTTATGCTCCAAAGACGGTGCCATCGCATCTCCCGTGGTCTCAGGGATCCGCTGGGTCATGCAGGCTTCAGTACATACGTAGCAAGCAGGGGCTGTGGTCACCACCGTTCCCATGAGATAGGTCACACCCGCAATGTACAATCCCACTCGGGCTGCAGGACAGCCGGGGGCTGCAGAGGAGGCGCCGCTCATGCCACCCACATCCTTGCCCAGAAGGGGCCCTGCCTCCAGGGAAGATCGGACCCAGGCACCCCTCCAGCACCGCCCTCCTCCGGCATCTCCACTTGGTGGCAGTGTTGGCCCAGAAGAGGAACTCCAGCAGGCAGCCACCCACTGGCCCCTAAGAGCCGCTGTGGCAGCAGCAGTTAACCCTTTCCACAGGAAAGTCTGGGGAGTCTAATGCCCTCATTTCACAGGAAAGCAAGGTCGGCCTGGGAGCCAGGATTCTAGACAATTAATCTGTAGGATTCCAGAGCCTCATGATACTGCGATTTTTTTTTTTTTGAGACATGGTCTCAATCTGTCACCCAGGCTGGAGTTCGGTGGCACAATCATGGCTCACTGCAGCCTCAAACTTGTGACCTCAACCTATCCTCCCACCTCAGCCTCCTGAGTAGCTGGGACTGCAGGTGCATGCCACCATATTCAGCTAAATTTTATAGAGATAGTGTCTCACTATGTTGCCCAGGCTAGTCTCAAACTCCTGGGTTCAAGAGATCTGTTGGCCTCTGCCTCCCAAAGCACTAGAATTACAGGTGTGAGCTACCTACCTGGCCCACTGTGACTTTTTTTTAATCACCAAATTTGAAATTTCCTTTGGTTCTAAGACTCTTCATCTATGGGTCTGTGCTTGGAGAATCATAAGATTCCAAGATCTTAGGATTTTTTGAGTTCTACTGACTCAGTTACTCTGTCCTATGATTCTGTGTTTGGCTGATTCCAGCATTTCACGGCCACTTCATGGGATCAAGCAGGATTTACCCCATGGCTAAAGGGAGAGGCTGATGGCCCCTACATCCAGGATCCCCAGATTCCATCATCTCTTCCCCATGGGGAGGTCCACAATTCCCCACACATCACCAGGCCACCTGCAAGGAGAGAAGTCACCTTGCAATGAGAATGAGACGGCTACCGTTTCCTACAGCATGCCCTAAGGGAGAAAGGATGGCAGGGAGCTGGGAGGTGGATGGCTGGGGGTGTCAACTGAGCAAGACATGCTTGATGGATCCCAGAGCTGACTTCCATGGCATCCAGGAGCTGCCTGTGAGAACACACATGGCTTGGTTTGGTAAGGGACGTTCATGCAACCATCGTGGGTCACCCTTCTCAAAGGTGGCATCCATGGTGCAGCGTTCGAAGGGCTTTGAGTTGACACATTCCTGGAAGAAAAGCGGTGTGAGCCTGTGGAAGGATCCAGGGAGGCTGGGGCCCCGGAGACCAGGGTCTGGCCTGAGGACCCATCACCCCTTCCACTTGCCTTGAGCCTGGTCTTTCTGTCCGAGGAGGGGCTGACCTAAGGTTGCAGTTGCTTTCAGCAGGTGGAAGGGTCAAAATGGAACTCTCAGGGGGTAGTTGAAGGGGTGACACCTGGGAAGAGAGTGATGTCTTGAAACAGACTGACTCTTTTCTCAAAGAGCTGCCCCAAGCCCCTGCACGTGCCCTCCAAGGAGCCTGGCTGCTGGGCCTCATCCCGCAGGGCGGCTCAGAAAGGCAAGCTCACGAGGACCGGCTCGCGTCCACCCACCCCCTCATTGCCCACAAGGGCTCCCAAGCACGTCCCCTATCCGGGCGTGACCTTCCACCCCGGAGCAAGGAAGGGATGGCATTCTGAGTTGAGTCTTGCAGATGGTCTTCCAGTCTTGGAGAGAAACACACACTCTACACGCGGTGAGCCTCGGAGAGCGTCCGGCCCTGCTGTGCTGCCCCCGGGAGGCCGGGACGGCTGTGCCTGCTCCTCAGCCCCACTGAGCCTTTCCACTCCCGGAACGTGGTGAAATTCGCTTCCCTCTCACCAGACGGTGCTTGGTGCAGCTCTGGGTACAGTGGGCATGGCCGTCGCTGTCGTCCCTCGGCTCCAGGAACCTTCCAGAAATCATCTCATCTGACAACCCACGTTTACCATAAGGACCTTTTGGAGGCCGGGAGCAGGGGCTCACCCCTGTAACCCCACACTTTGGGAGGCCAAGGCGGGAGGAGCGCTTGAGCCCAGGGGTTAGAAACTGCCGTGAGCTATGATCGCACCACTGCACTCCAGCCTGGGTGACAGAGTGAGAGCCTGTCTCAAAGAAACAAACAAAAAAGAACCTTCCGGAGAACTGAGGGAACGTGGAAATTTGATAAGAGATCTGGGCTGGAGAGAAGAGGCTTTTAAAATATAAATATAACGGCAGGCTCAGGAAGATAGACACAGCCAATGGTAAGAGGCAGACAGGTAATTAGATTGGGCTGCTGGGGGGCACTCATGGCGACAAGCAGGGCAGGGGTGTGCCGCTGTGAGCGGGAAACGGGGAGGCCCCCCAATTGGCGTGCACGGCATGGGGGCAGAGCAACCACCTCCGCGGGCTGGACCTGCCCTGGGCAGGGGCATGGGGAGGCCTGTCCAGATAAACGCACAGCAGGAACCAGAGCCGCAGATACGCAGACCCCACACACAGCCTCCCACAGGGGGCAGGTGACCCGCAGGACGATGGACAGCCCTGAGCTCACAGCCACCCCTGCCAGGCCCCGCCAGGACATACCCACATCAGGAACGTCCACGGGGGCTCTCGTGGCGAAGTTAACGTGGAGGAGGTAATTCCCACAGTGCCTGAGCTGAACAACGTCAACAAAGGTGGAGACGGGGCGGAGGAACAGAAATGGGGCATGCAGAGAAGGGCTGCAGACAGCAAGAGCGGCTCACAGCTGCACAGCGGGGCTCAGCGGCTGTGACGGAAGACACGCGGGGACCAACAGAAAGACAGGACGGCCACAGGCAGGAGGCGGGAGGCAGGCAGGTCCCAGAGAGCCCGCCTCGCTGCAGCAGCCCTGGGGAAGCGGGTGGCCAGGCCATTTTCCTTGTCTCTGTTCTGCTGACCTGCACGTCTCAGGCCCAGCTCTGGCTGCTCTCT
Organism: Cheracebus regulus; assembly: GCA_963574635.1. Lineage (NCBI taxonomy): Eukaryota > Metazoa > Chordata > Mammalia > Primates > Pitheciidae > Cheracebus > Cheracebus regulus. The sequence goes on along the minus strand of CAUYQU010054059.1, from coordinate 6,460 downwards.
TTCCAGCTGCAGTTCCCAAACTGTGTGCTAAGGTACCCTGGGACGCCGCAGCAACTTCCCAGGTGTTGCAGAATATCACGCCTGTAGTCCTAGCTCTTGGGAAGGCCAAGGTGGAGGATCACTGGAGCCCAGGAGTTCAAGAGCAGCAGCCTGGGCACCGTGGTGAGAGCCTCGTCCCTACCAAATATATGTATCTTTTTTTAAAGAAAGTACAATTGAATCTTGAATGACATGGGGGCTAGGGGTACCAACCCCCTGCAAAGTCAGAAACTTGAGGATAACTTTTGACTCCCCGAAAATGAAACTACTAACAGCTTCCTGTTGACCAGAAGCCTTGCCGATCCCACGCACCGCCAGGACATACGATGCATGCCACGTGTGCTATCCACTGTGTTCCTTCCACACACTCAGCGGGAGAACGGAAACTCCTGCTCAGAAAACCCAGAAGAGAAACCAGATTCACAGTTGACCAGGCGGCGTGGGTCCTCATGGAGGTGCTCTGTGGAGTGGCTTCGGAGGAAGACGGAGCGGGCTTGGTCTCGCGGTGGCAGGGTGGCGGAGGTGGGAGAAATCCATGTGTGAGTGACCCGCGCAGCGCACACCTGGGTTGTTCACAGATCAGCTGCCCTGCATAACGTCACCTGGAACACGAAGTGGGTAAGTGCAGGTATGTGAAGATGAAATAAAAATATCATTCATTTATTTTAACTAGTGTGAAAATTTTCAAATAGCTACTAATCATTCAGCTGTTGGACATAATTACTTAATAAACAAAGCCCTTAGGTATTTCTTTTAGCCTGAGGAGCTGGGGGTAAAAAATGGCTCTAAGTTGTTTTCTTGGTTTATTTTATTTAGAGTCAGGGTCTCACTCTGTCACCCAGGCTAGAGTGCAGTGATGCAGTCATAGCTCACTGCAGCCTTCAACTCCTCAGCCCAGCTGAGCCTCCCATCTCAGCCTCCCAAAGGGCTGGGATTACAGGTGTGCACCACCACACCTGGCCAACTGAAAGTTTTGACCTCAAGAACCCACTCCTTGTGGAAGAGGCGCGTAACGAGTGACCCCCACAAGAAGGGTCAAGGAAGCTTCTAGAAGGGACCAACTTCCAGTGGAACCCAGGGTGAGTATGGAGGGGCACTCCGTCTTCTGACCCTAGACTCCTAGCCCGTCCGGCTGCAGTTCCTTCTGGGGTCCCTCAGCCAGAAAGCCCCCACCCAGAGCCTTGAACCCTCTCTCTGCCCACACCCCTTCCCTGCTTTCCCCCAACTTCTTTTTGCTCAAAGGAGGAAAATGAAGGAAGCAAACGATAACCAGTTAGTGTCTGAAATCCTGCCTTGCCCCACCCGTAACAGGGATTCACAGCCGCTGTAGACAGGGAGCTCACTACCTCACACAGCAAACTGCCCAGCAGAGGCGCCCTCCCACCTGGCTCGCCCCACCCAAGCAGGGGTCTTCCAGAGCTCCTGGGGTGGGCAGCGCCTGTCTCCCCGGAGGCCTGTTCTGGAAGGAGCACGCTCCCTGGGCCCTCCAAAGCCAGAAGCGTTCCCTCCAGCACCATCCACGCGTGGGGAGTTTTGCTTCATCAACCACGTGGCTGGCGGCTCAGGACTCAGCTCCAGACCTGCCCGGCTGTGGCTGTCAGGCCTTCTCACACCGCCCCTCTCTCAGGACCATGGGCCTTTTACAGGCCGGCTTGTAAGTTCTCACCCACCTCCCTGTCCCGCCTGTCGGAATTCGGGTCTGCGTCCCGGCCAACAAGCAGGTCTGCGGAGACACGGCCGAGTCTCAGTCACCTTTCGGCCCCCACCCGCATGCCCCCAGGAGCTTGCCTGATGCCCTGACCCTGACACCAGCGCCCTCCCAGTCCCAGGGCCAGTGCTCAGGTGGGACTCAGACCTCGCGGGCTGGTCAGGGACGGCTCCCGTTAGGTGCCAGCAGAGGGCGCTTCCACGGAGGCCCCTCACCTTCCGCGGCACCCCCAGCAAGGGACTAGAGGTGCTGTTCCAGCGCCACCCGAGCCTCGGGCCTGGAAGACACTCAGGGCAGCCCCTCAGGCCCCCGCCACGCCGCTGGGGTCCCACCCTTGCTCGCCGCTCTGCTCTCCACCCCACGGACTCGGCTGCTCGGGAGCCGGGGCTCTCGGAGGCTCACAGGGGAAGGAGCCCCGCATGTGCAGGCAGGTGCGCGGAGCTGGCCCCAGAAGCCCCCACCCGCTCCTCCACGCAGCCTGCCCGGGCTCCCGGTACCCTGAGGCACGTTGCTGAGGTCAAGTCTTCAGAAACAGGAGCCCTCGCCTGGAGCCCGGGGCTGGAGCTCCTGCCTTCACCTTCTGCAGCCTGGGAAGCGGCCGGCTCTCAGTGTGCCCACCTCCAAGTGGCACGGGCAGAGGACGGGGCCTGATGGGGGAGAAGAAAGCAGCCAGGAGGAGGGGCTTGGCAGGCCAAGGGGCAGAGGGCAGGACGGAGCAAGCTGCGCTCAGGAGCCGTTCAGTGGGGTCACGGAGGCCCGTCCTGCCGGTGGGCACAGCTGCCCTCCTTTGTGTGTGCAGAGCTGGCATCCTCTGGGGGTCTCCCCATCACCAAGGCTCTAATCGCTGGGGAGGTGGGGGTGGCAAGCGTCTGCGTGCCTCAGGCGGGGCCCGCGCCCCCCCCCCACCCGCGGCTTCATTCCAGAGCTCTTCCCTTCTTCGCTCAGAGGGTAGGCGCCTGCAGAACCTCGGAGAAGGGGGCGGGCGGCCGGGCATGCGCACAGGGACCTGGATGCCCCCGGCGGTGAGGAGCAAAAGGAACTTTTCTTCGGAGAGGACGGCTGTCATTCTGAATTCAGGAAGGGACCCCTGACATAGTCACCAGGTGACCCCCGGCCGGGGTCCCCGGGATCACAGGCTCCCTCTGCAGATGCAGAACCTAGCCGGGAGTGGGGCGCACCGTGGAAAGTGCCTGCCTCGGTCCCCCAGCCAGTGACACAGCTGCGGACAGAATCTCGGCCACCGCGGCACAGAAGCAGCCCCACGCCCTCCCTCCTCTCCACGCACCTCCGCCCGCAACACACACTCTGCAGCGCACTCGAGGCCCACGGGCTGGGCAGTGCAGGGTCCCCGGGGAACAGCGCTGACGAGTGCGGCTCCTGGAGCCCCCTCCCTCAATTCCTACGCGGAACCAAGATTCCTGCTGAGATTAGGTCACAGAGTCACTGCGGGAGGACCAGCCGCGGTGGGAGAGTGCCTCGTACCCACCCCTGTTATCAGGTGCCCCGGGGGGAGACTGGGGACACTTCCCCTCCGCAAATTACAACCTCCCCTGGCGGCTCCCGGGGCCGCACAGGGATATGCAAATGACTGGGAGCTGGAGAGTTGGCTGGTCACAGGTGACCTTGGGCAAGTCACTTTCCCGCTCCGGTCTGCCCCTATCAGCAGACTCCTCCAGCTGACCTCAATAGTCAGAAATCCCTCTGGCTGAACAGGCTGCGTAGCCCGGGCACACCTGGAGGTCGGTGGTCCCGGAACCCGGGGCTGCGCTGCGCTTCCCGACAGACCCTTAGCGCCAAGGGCTTCCCTGGTGGAGTGATGGGGAGAAACGTGGAGGGGTCAATCCCTGTGCCACACAGTCCCACTCGCCCCCAACTGTGACTCAGAGGCGCGTGGCTGCACCTTGGAGGTCCACCCAGCGGCCGTCCCCCCTGCAGGCGGCACCCCTCCCGGCCCCTCTCTATCCGCCGCGCGCGCGGGCAGCCCTGGTCTCAGGGGAAGGAGTCCGGCCGCAGGCAGACGGGGCCAAAGGCCGTGCACCCGACAAACGCTGGCTCGCGCCCCAACCCCGCGCCCGGGCAGGGTGATGGATGAAGGGGAGCCCGAGCCCAGCCACCTCCAGGCCAACAGACGCAGCTCGCCGTAGACCAGGGGCGGGAGGGGGACTGCGTGTCCCACGGTGAGCGCAGGGCGCGCGGGGCTGGAGACCCGGGACGCCGCCCGGGAGCTCCAGGAGGGCGCCTGCGGACCGCGCAGCCCCGGGCCGACCGCCTGGCCCTCTGGCGCACCCCAGCGCCCCGCGCACACCTGAGCGCCCGCACCCCCGCACGCCCTTGGGCAACCCCGCACCCACAGCCGCGGGAGGGGGCCAAAGACGCCGCCGCCGCCGCCGCTCGCGCTCCCAGGGCCCCGCCCGTCCCTGCCCGCCCTGCCCAGGCCCCGGCCCCGGCGGGCGCCCCCCGCGGCGCTGCCCCGCCCCCGCCGCCCCGCGCCGCCCCGGGCCTCGGCCCGCAGCCCGGCCGCCGGCCCACCTGGCGCAGCGCCGCCCTCGGAGCCCGCGCACACCCGCGCACCCGCGGCCGCAGGAGGGCCCAGCGACGCCGCCGCGCCAGCTCCCAGGGCCCGGCCCGCCCCGGCGCTCACGCTCTCGGGGCGGACTCCAGGCCCTCCGCGCCCTCCCGCGCGGCGATGGCCCCGCTCGGATACTTCTTACTCCTCTGCAGCCTGAAGCAGGTTCTGGGCAGCTACCCGATCTGGTGGTGAGTGAGGCTCCTCGCGTTCGCCCCTGGCCGCGTACGCCGCGCCCGCAGCAGACGGCCCCTCGGGCAGGGACCCCGCGGTGGCCCGAGCCGCGCCCTGCCGCTCCCGCCCCGCGTGCCGGCCGCCCGCGGTTGGTTTTCCTGGACGGCCACGTTGGACCTGTTCGGGCCAGGCTGGGACGCGTGGGTGGCGGGGCTTCCGGAGACTGATTCCCGGGCCGGGGTGGGGGAGCTTGCGGAGAGGGTCCCAGCTGCCCCTGGCGTCGGACGGGCGAGCAGTGGGCTGGGGAGCGGCGGAAAGAAGGTCGGCACGCGGGGTCGCCGAGGCCAGGGGACAGGCGAGGAGAAAGGGCCAGAGACAGGGAATTCGCTGGAGACGTTCCTCAAAAACCGTATCTTACACACAAACACACACACGTTTTAAAACAAAGTCGGTGAGACAAGACTGAACAGCTCGGAGCAGCGTGGTTACGTAAAGAAAGCTGGGACCCGGCGGGGAGTGGCGCAGAGCCGGCGGCGGGGCGCACTGGGGGTCGGCTCTGGGCCCCGCGCGCCTCCCCTCCGCGGTCCGCGCGCGGGGGTTTCCAGGGCCCCTAGCTGCCAGCCCTCCGCCTGGGTCCGCCTGGCAAGGAGGGGCTGCTGTAGAGAGAGGTAAGGGGAAGCTCAGCACGCGGTGTGAGGGGCTCCAGGGCCCTCCACGCCAGAAAAGGCACGTTCCGTGAGACCCTCCCCAGCCAGGCGATGGAAGTGCAGATACATCAAAGAAAGGGTCCCCAAAGGTCTCGCCCAGGCCTCCAGCCTCCACCGCACACGTCCTGTGGAAAGGGGAAGGGGGCCACACTCTCTTAAGTGCTTGTGATCCCTCAGAGCCCTCACCAAGCGAGGGTCACCCCAGTTCCGAATTAAGGGCGCTCTGAGATGCCCAAGATTGAGGAACACAAGTGGCAGGGCTGTGGGCGCGCGGGGCCAGGCGCAGCGCCGTAGGACCCGCAGTTGGAGAGAAGCCTCCCCACAAGCATGCACACTCCCCCCATCCTTCTCCGACGGCAGCCTGGAATTATAATAATTACGCCGAGGGGAAGGGGGGAGACCCAGCGAGCTGAGGTACATCTAATCCGATAATAATTTTTCTCTTCGCGATGGTTCAGGAGCGGGGGCTCCCGCGATAGGGGCGCCGGGCCAGGAGCAGCCGGCGGGGAAGTGGCAGCCCTAGGCGGCCGAAGGGCCTGGAAGAGGCCGCGGGAACGCGCCTCAGGGACCCACCCCCCCGCGCGCCCCGACTTCCGCGGGCCGGTTTCCCGTGCGACACCTGCGGCGCCCGGTAGCCCACCTGAGCGCCAGGCTCCGGGAGCGCCTTGGGGCGCGGGGATACTGACGCGAGTCCAGACGGCCGCAGGGGGCCAGGGCAGCGCGTCCGCCCGAGAGAGCCCCGAGGGCCGCCTGCTCACGCACCAGGCTTCTAATTAGAACCCGCCGCCGCGTTCCTTAGAGCAGAAGGAAGCGCCTTCGCCCCCGCGCCCTTCCCATCAATGTCACCAGCCTCCTGTCAACCCCGCGCCCTAGGATCCTTGTCTTGTCGGCCCTGAGGGTTTCTAGCCTCCGTCCCCATCCACCTCATACCCATGTACACCTCGCTTTCACCCGGGCCCCCCGTGTTCCGCCCCGAATGCACACTGAGACACCCTCGGGACAGTCAGACATTCTTCAGGGGAGCCAGGAGGAGCAGAGAAGTGAAGTCCCTGGACTCTCTCCGCCCTCCCATCATGAGACCAGGCCAGCCCTTTGGCCACACAGGAAGAGGGGCCTGGAACCCCACCTGACACTGACGGGGGGGGGGGGGGGGGGGTGGGGTGGGGTCCGCGCCCCCGTCCCCCCCCCCCCGGGGGTGTCAGGGGGGGTGGCGCCATGGGGGGGGGTAGTGATCAGTTGGAGCCGGCGCCGGGGGAGGGCGGGTGG
>CAUYQU010054058.1:0-18432 GCA_963574635.1 Cheracebus regulus | reverse complement strand
AACACTGCTTTCTGAATTTTCTTCAACCACATTTTGTGTCTAAAAAGACAGAAAAATCACTTGGTTTGTTAAGCTACAGAAGCGACTTTTGTCATCAAGAAGCTGTGTATATGGGCAAGTAGTGAGGAGCCATGTAACATGTTGAGTGTCTCTGTGATGCTAGGTCGTAGCCCTGACCCCTGACCCCTGCCTTCTAGAGGTTGGCTTTTTGAGATTAGGATATATAAATCCCAAGGGGGACATTCTTCCAGTAACCGATCAACAACTTCAGTTACTAAATTTCCCAAGGGAGAAATGTGGACAGCTAAAATTGGAAGCCTTCCTGAGAAGATAGAGACCAATGTTCATGACATATAGCTTTGAAGAGAGTAGTTATTTTATAGTGGGAGAACTGATACTGCTGGAATTATAGATGTATCAAATTATAGAACCTGGCATTGGGGAGGGAAGTGATGAAAATGGATGTTTATTATGGCAGAAAGTAAAAGGCAGATTCCCAGTTGAATTGAGAAAGCTCTTTGGTCAGCTAAGGCTTTCTCTGGCTAGGGCTTTGCATCTTCTGGTTTAGGCCTCCCTAAAGGTAACCAGTGCCCTATAGTATTCCTTAGAAGCAGGAGACATTGTTAATAGCTCTTTGGTGTTTTACTGTTGAAACTGATGATCTTATAGACAGATCATCTCAACTCAGTGTTGCTTTGGTTCTGTGACAAAGACATTCTACTGAGGGATTGAGCAGGCAGGTAATATTTTACTTAGATCAGTGTGTACTCTCAAAGGTCAGTATCACCTTCTTTCCTAGGATTGGTATGTATATTCTTCCTTTGTTTCATTTGGCTACCTAATATAGCTTTTTGTTTAAGTAGAGAGAGGAGCATTAGGGGCCTTGGGATCTGAAATTACATAGAAAATTATGCTGCCTGGCATGGTGAGCACAATGAGAATAGAAAAAAAATCCTGGCTGAGTGCAGTGGCCCACACCTGTAATTCCAGCACTTTGGGAGGCCTAGTTGGGCGGATCACGAGGTCAGGAGTTGGAGACCAGCCCGGACAACATGGTAAAACCCTGTCTCTACTGAAAATACAAAAAATTAGCCAGGCATGGTGGCGCATGCCTATAATCCCAGCAACTCTGGAGGCTGAGGCAGGAGACTTGCTTGAACTCAGGAGGCGGAGGTTGTGGTGAGCGGAAATCACTCCATTGCACTCCAGCCTGAGTGACAGAGCAAGACTCTGTCTCAACACAACAAAATAAAAAAAGAAAAAAAAAATCCCACAAGAGAGGACTGGTGAAACTGTGTGTGTTCTAGACTGACTTGCTTTTTAAAGCATTGTTCTTTATTAGTGTGATCAAGATGGTCATGCAAAACATTCCATAGGTTCTTTCTTAACTTTTACCCTAAGAAAGGAGTCTGAATTCTAAGCCCCATTTCTTTCTTGCTTAGCAGTTCTCCCTATTGCCAAGGTTGAGATGAGCTACTTACGATGGCAATTCCCAAATTGCCTTCAGGTATTTCCATGGGGAGCAAGAAGTTCAGTGGGGTCTGTCAAGTATTGCATGAGGGCACATTACCTTGCATATGTCTCTGTGTTTCTCATCCATATCTTGTTTCCCTTTGAGCATCTCTATGTTGCAGTTTCTCACCAGAAAATACAGAACTTCTTACAACTTTAGGATTACTCTACTTATAGGTAATGAAAACTCTTGATTCATTCATGCGTTGATGTTAGAAATGCTTTTGGGTTTGTGTGTATGGTGGTTTTCCCGCATTTTGATATTATTTTACTAAAGGTCAAATAAAGTACATGAACTACACTCTATTTGATATTCTTTGCTAAAGGAATTAATTTTCCGCATTTAAATTGGAAACAATTCTATTTTAGCCTAGTGCAACTATAATTCTTATCTAGGCTGGGCATGGTGTCTCATGCCTGTAATCTTAGCACCTTGGGAGGCTGAGGCTGGTGGATCACTTGATCCCAGGAGTAGGAGACCAGACTGGGCAACATAGTGAGACCCTGTCTCTACAAAAAATACAAAAATTAGCCAGGCATGGTGGCATGCATCTGTAGTCCCATCTACTTGGGAGGCTGAGATGGGAGGATTGCTTGAACTCAGGAGGTGGAGGTTGCAGTGAGCTGAGATTGAGCCACTGTACTCCAGCCTCGGTGACAGAGTCAGATCCTATCTCGAAAAAAAAAATTCTTATGTAACCCAGGAAAGAGCATATATGAGAAGTAACTCTGGTCTTGGGGGTTGTTATTTTGTTGTGAAAAGAGAAACTGATACAAGTGAGCAGTTCTTAGGGCTTTGCGGCAAAGCCATTTCTGTTGATCTTTCTTCCCAGCCAGGGTCTTACTGGAAAGAGAGAAGGCAAAGCATACTTTATCTAGAATAAGAAGTCTTCAGTACCCTCCACATTCCTGAATGTGAATGGGATTCTTTTAGTTCCATTGATTCTCTTGTTGAGGACCCAGTGCCCAGGTATCCAAGGGACGTTTCCCTCTTGTTCAGCTGATTTTTGCCTCCAGCCCTGCCTCTATGATGGCCTTTATGTCTGTTTTGTGTGTGTGTGTGTGTGTGTGTGTGTGTGTGTGTGTGTGTGTGTGTGTGTGTTTTGAGATAGAGTTTCACCCTTGTTGTCTAGGCTGGAGTGTTACGGTACAATCTCGGCTCAGTGAAACCTCTGCCTCCCGGGTTCAAGCGATTCTTCTGCCTCAGCCTCCCGAGTAGCTAGGATTATAGGCGCCCACCACCATGCTCAGCTAATTTTTGTGTTTTTAGTAGAGATGGGGTTTCACTGTGTTGGCCAGGCTGGTCTTGAACTCCTGACGTCAAGTGATGTGCCCGCCTCGGCCTCCCAAAGTGCTGTGATTACAGGCGAGAGCCACTGCACCCAGCCTCGTTTTTCTTTAAAAGGAATCAGGAGCTTAACCCAGGGTCTTCCTGGGCTTTGGGTTGGGAGGTTGGCCCCACAGTAGATGAGGCTACCCAGCTCATTTTCTGCCAAGAGACAGTAAATGTAGAACAGTACTAGTGCTTCTATCAAATAGATACTTTGACTTAATCAGGGGGATAAATTAACATAAATAGAACGAAAATCATGATTGTAGGGATTTTTAGTTTATTTTCTGGTAACTGTAGCTGCTTTTTTTTTTTTTTCCAAGAGACTCAAAAAAGCCAGGATATGTCTGTTCAGGGTGTGGTTGGCCAGGCTTTTTAACTGCCATCTTCTTCTCATGTAAATTGTCTTATTTGCTTTTTTTCCCAAGCTCAGCATTTACTGGAAGGCATTTGAACATCTTGGCCATGCACTGACTTATGATCTTACCAACTATAAGGTATTGTAGGCTGTGAAGGCTCTAGCCTTCTTAGAGATGACCCCACTGCTCCTAGAGGTGATTTGACCCTGGAAAGCAAAGGAATAGCTTCTTCATTTTGAATATCTGAAAAATAGAAAAAATATGAATAAAAGGTGGTTCTTCTTATTTGAAAATGTTGTCAAGCATGCTCTACTTACCTTCTAAAACTGCTTATTTGTTACAATATACCTGTAACCCCTGCAGAAAGCAAAATCATAGTACTAGTAAAGCTTATGTGTTACTTAGGAAATTAGCAATGCTTCCACAACTGTTGTCAAAAATAATTCTGCTGGGCATGTTGGCTTATGCCTGTGATCCCAAGAGTTTGGAATGCTGAGACAAGAGGAGCACTTGAGTCCAGGAGTTTGAGGCTACACTGGGCTATGATGACACCCACTCCAGCCTAGGTGACAGAGTTAGACCCTGTCTCAAAAAGTAAATTAAGTTGAAATGACTTCTAGAGTCCTAAGGATCTGATACTACAACGTTTGTCTAGATGTGACTTTGGGAATGAGAAGGAATAGCATCAAATTGATGAATATCATTGAGGAGATGCAGTAAGAAAAGCTGTATATTGAAGGATACAAACTAATTCCGATCTAGGAAGTCATAATAACCTGTCAGCTCCCCACCTTGATACCTTCCCTTAGAAAAATGAAAGGGCTGGGCTGGTGAAGCCTAAAGCTGACTCACCCTCTGTTGTGTTGTAGGAAGAAATGTACCTTCAGTAGCCACATATGGGTGTATTTTAGGTGTTTAAAACACTTGGTGTACCAAATAGGGGCTGCAGAGAACAGATTAATTTTTTACTTAAAGGGCCCTGGTATTCATTCTGAAATACTGACTTTCCTGGCTAGAAGTAGGAAACAAATTAGATCGGTAAAGCAAGTAATATTTTATCTTTTTTTTTGCTCTGCAAACAGAGCCACAGTGTAGGGTGCAAGGACATTCCTTAGGAACATTTGTCCCAATAGCTCGGGTATATTGTTTATGTCCCTGGAAGAAATTTTTCAGTCCCATCTGTGCTGCTGGACCTACTGAATGTCTATAGACTCAGGAAGGCTGCCTCACTGCTACAGCCTTTTGGGAGTGACTGAATTACTTTCTATGTGCCATGTTTTCAGGCCATCTTGGCAGCAGGCAGCATGATGCAGACCAACGGGGACTTTGATGTTGCCCTCACCAAATACAGAGTTGTGGCTTGTGTTGTTCCAGAAAGTCCTCTACTCTGGAATAACATTGGAATGTGTTTCTTCAGCAAGAAGAAATATGTGGCAGTCAGTGTCCCCTCATGTTCTTTGTTTGCATGCATACATGTGGTTATTGGGTCTGCTTAGCTTGCCCCACTCCCTCATTGACTGCTTCTTCTCTCTCATAGGCCATCAGCTGCCTGAAATGAGCCAACTACTTGGCACCCTTTGATTGGAAGATTCTGTATAATGTGGGCCTTGTCCATTTGACCATGCAGCAGTGTGCATCAGCTTTTCATTTTTTCAGTGCAGCCACCAACTTCAAGCCAAAGATGGGGGAGCTCTACATGCCCTTAGCAGGTAAGAAACATTTATGTGGAAAACTCTCTCTGCCGTTTGTAATGAGGGAAAAATGGATTCAAATCATAGGAGATCAGTGGATGTCTCATAGGAGCCATTTTCTTGGAGATCCTGTAGGAATCTGGATTACTGTTCTGGAGCTTAAAGAAATAGAAAACGATGGCGAAGGAGCTTGGTTGTTTCTAACTTGATGGAGTTCCACTCAAAGACCAACAGGTTAAATAAAGATCATCCCTAGTTCACCTTTTACCAATTTTTTTCCCCTTGCTGTGACAATTCATTTATGTATATAATGAGTCCAACTAAGTTCTGACAGCAAGTGTTAAGAGCTTGGGTTTTAGGTGGGGACCCTGCTTCTCCTACTTACTATATGTACCTAGGCCTAGTGTGAGGATTGCATGATTAAACACTCAATAAATAATAGTGGTTTTGTTGAAACACTGATTTTTGAAAACTGTTGGTTTTGTTGTGGTTATATAACTGGTCTATTATTATCAATATTGTTATTATAATTGGCAAGTCAAACTACCTTATGTTCAAACCCTTACCTCTTCTGAGCATGTTGTGTAGAATGCCATTCTCTTCCTGAAACTCCATTTTATACCGTGCAAATACTAAAATTGATCATAAAAATAAGTTAGAATTAAACACTTTAAAAATTATACAAAGCCATTTAATTTTAAATTACTGACTAAATAGTCTTACTATGAAATATTTTCTCCATATACATTTACTTTCTAAATGTAAGACCCAAAGCAGATTTCTATGTCCTCATTTGGCAGTGGTCTTCCAGTGGCTTTTTGTTCACTACTGTGGGGTTCTTATTTATAAGCGAAAGCTTGCAAAAGCAGTTGAGTCATGGTTATTTGAGAGTTGCCTGCATACAAAGATAACTGTTTTTTTTTTAAACACATAGGTTTTATTATTATTACTCTGATATGGTATGGGCAACAGATCAGAAGACAACTGCCATTGGAAAGATAGTCTGTTCCAATTCCTGAGAAGGAGGGCATGCCACACCATGCAGGGCCACGTGGGGAAGCACAGGATCAATCAGGAGGTGGAGAGAGCAAGGCGTAAATGTGGGCACAATCCTTTATTGTGGTTTTCATGGGAAGAAATGCCTTCCACGGGGCAAGACTGGGAAAGCAGGCTAAGCAGGTTGAGGATTGGCCAGTTTGAATAATTTCAGTGGGTTCTGGGGTATAGGCTATCTCTAGGTGTCTGCTACCTGACTCTTGGGTGACTAGGACTGGGGAATATTTGCCTAGTGTTAGAGCCCAATAAAGGAGGCAGTTAAGAATATAGACACTGGATTGGTTAGTCTGCATACAGAAGGCAGTCTTGTAGGGGTTATATCTAGGAATTAACTGACCCTGGGAGGGATAGTCTCTCCAGGGTCAGTAAGGCCCCAAATGTCAAAACATCAAAATAAAAAGGCTGAAGTGGGATGTGATGGTACACACCTGGAGTCCTAGCTACTTGGGAGGCTAAAGGAGAAGTTTGCTTGAGCCCAGGAGTTGGGAGTCCAGCCTGAGCAACACAGTGAGACTCCATCTCTCTCTTTTTAAAATTTTATTTAGGTTCAGGGGTACATGTGCATTTTGTTATATAGGCACACGTGTGTCATGGGGGTTTGTTGTACAGATTATTTCATCACCCAGGTACTAAGCCTGGTACCCAATAGTTCTTTTTTTTCTGGTCCCCTCATTCTCCCACCCTCTACCCTCCTTCAAATAAGCTTTAGTGTCTGCTGTTTCCCTCTATGTCTCCATGTGTTTTCATCATTTAGCTCCTACTTATAGTGAGAACATGCAGTATTTGGTTTTCTGTCCTGCATTAGTTTGCTAAGGATAATGGCCTCCAACTCCATCTATGTTGCTGCAGAGGACATGATCTCATTCTTTTGTATGGCTGTGTAGTATTCCATGGTGTATATTTCATTTTCTTTATCCAGTCTACCATTGATGGGCATTTAGGTGGATTTCATATCTTCGCTATCGTGAATAGTGCTGCAGTGCACACATACACATGCATATGTTTTTATGGTAGAACGATTTCTATTCCTTTGGGCATATACCCAGTAATGGGATTGCTGGGTCTAATGGTAGTTATGTTTTTAGCTCTTTGGGGAATTACCACACTGCTTTTCACAATGGTTGAACTAATTATTCCCATCAACAGTATATAAGCATTCCCTTTTCTCTGCAGCCTCGCCAGCATGTGTTAATTTTTGAGTTGTTAGCCATTCTGACTGATGTGAGGTGGTATTTCATTGTGATTTAAATTTGCATTTCTCTAATCAGTAATACTGAGCTTTCTTTTCATATGCTTGTTGGCTGCATGTATGTCTTCTTTTGAAATGTGTCTGTTTATGTCCTTTGCCCACTTTAATGGGATTGTGTTTTTCTTGTAAATATGCTTAAGTTCCTTATAGATCCTGGATATTAGATCTGCATGGTTTGCAAATATTTTCTTTCATTTTGTAGGTTGTCTTTACTGTGTTGATAGTTTCTTTTGGACAGCTGGATTTTGTTTGTGTTGTTGTTTTTTAAGACAGAGTCTCTGTCACCCAGGCTGGAGTGCAGTGGCACGATCTCGGCTCACTGCAACCTCCGCCTCCCGGGTTCAAGCGATTCTCCTGCCTCAGCCTCCTGAGTAGCTGGGACTACAGGTGCACACCACCACGCCCAGCTAATTTTTTGTATTTTTAGTAGAGATGGGGTTTCACCATGTTAGCCAGGATGGTCTCGATCTCCTGACCTCGTGATCTTCCCGCCTCAGCCTCCCAAAGTGCTGGGATTACATGCGTGAGCCGCCCCGCCTGGCCAAAGATAACTGGGTTCTAATGGGACATAGAATTGTAAACAGCCATGATGTAAGACATAACAGCAATGCTAACTTTACAAAGTAGACATGGCATGCACACTGGATCCTGAACAACAAGCTGGAATGGAATTCATATTTAGTGTTAATCTCTTATGCTTTCGTTTTTCAGGTAAAACTTGGTATTTTATATTATTTTTTAATTTTTATTTTATTTTTTATTAATTTGAGACAGTCTTGCTCTATTGCCCAGGCTGGAGTGCATTGGCAGCATCTTGGCTCACTACTGCCTCACCTCCTGGGTTTAAGTGGTTCTCATGCCTCAACCTCCCGAGTAGGTGGGAATACAGGCACCTGCCACCATACTCAGCTAATTTTTTGTATTTTTCCTAGATACAGGGTTTCACCATGTTGGTCAGACTGGTCTTGAACTCCTGACCTCAAGTGATCCACCCGCCTTGGCTTCCAAAAGTGCTGGGATTGCAGGTGTGAGCCACCATGCCCGGACTATGTTTTCTCAGAGACAGGATTTATAGGAAAGCATTTGATTTTCTGCTGTAGATATACTCTGATTATCTGAATCATCAGAGGCATTAAGGGACATTAACTTTCTATTTGTGTGAGTTCCTAACAACTTTAACTTTCTGATAGTCCTTTTTATAATGTGTTGGCATTTTGATTGATAATATGATTTCTTTGAAATATGCTGTAGTAAAAGTATAAAAAAGATATTTATTAGTCGTACGAGAAGTGATATGGTTTGTTCTCATTTGAATGATTTTTCTGGAGGGTACAATAAGATATAGTAGCCTTTGACACAAAACCTAAATAAGACCTTCATTAAAAATATTGGAAATTTCTTCTGAGTATTGATTGAAAATCTCCTATTTGTATATAAAGAGCATTATAGTTATTGAAACCTGGGCTTTACAAGCCAAAAAGTAATTGACCAGATTGTGCATTAATATTTTTGCTGGTTATATTGATTTTACAGATTGAATTTTTTTTTAATCTATTGCTTTTGCCTTTAGAATAGTTAAGCTATTTTAGGAGGCTGGGCACCAGGTCTCATCTGAATTAATGGGAAACATTGTGCTAAGTAGTTACTGCTATATTCCCCCGCTCCTTTCTTAAGGTCTACTTCTGACTACTATCTTCTTTTAAGAGGTTTGCTATTAAGTTAAAACTCTAGATAGTAGTTGGCATACTGTACTCTTGATATTTTAGATATTGAACTACTCTATATTTAGATACATATTTTTTTTCATTTTTATTTTTATTTTTTTGATGGAGTCTCGCTTTGTCACCCAGGCCGATCTCAGCTCACTGCAACCTCTGCCTCCCAGGTTTAAGAGATTCTCCTGCCTCAGCCTCCCAAGTAGCTGGAACTATAGGCGCCTGCCACCAGGGCCTGTCTAATTTTTGTGCTTTTATTAGAGACGGAGTTTCACCATATTGGCCAGGCGTGTCTCGAACTCCTGACCTTGTGTTCTGCCCACCTCAGCCTCCCAAAGTGCTGGGATTACAGGTGTGAGCCACCATACCTGGCCTAGATAACATATTTTATGAAAAGCTAATATGTAATTTATTTGATATAAGGTGCTTGAAGGATATACATTTTTGTTTTTTCTCCTTAGTAAATTAAAAATATTTCAAAAGTGTGTTTAGGAAGCAGGTCTATTATGTAGAATGAGACACATGTAATGATTTCATTTTTAAGATGATTTGTGGGGTAAGATAAATCCTTTACTAAAGCTAATATGTTTAATTGCTTTAACTAAAATTAATAAAATGAATTCATTTGTATAAAATATAGCCTAGCTATGTACAATATTACTCTTCATAGGTACCCATTGCAACAGCACAACTTACTTTAATTCTTAAGTTTTAGTCGTAGTACTGTTAAACTACTAATAGCTTAACTTCCAGGATTCAATTATTTAAAAACAATTTTAAAAAAGCAGCAAAAATGTATTCTACTAGTTTACTCATATGTATATATATGCATACACACACACACATGAGAATAGACTGAGTTTTGCTGCTTGCAGTATATATATGCACATATATGCACATAGCTTTTATTTGCTATAATTTGTACCATATAGCTTTTATTTCCTATGAGTAAAAGGATTATTGTTTTATTTTCATTCGGCTTCTTGCTTTTCCCAGAAATTCAGGTTTTTGAAGAGCTTTAACAGTGTGCAATTGCTGGGCTCTTATCCTTTCTGTTTAAATCATGCAGGTACTTTGATGGAAACCCGGAGAAGCTCTTTGCTGAGTGTCATGTAATTAATCCAAGTAAAAAGTCTCAAACACGCCAGATGGATACAAGGTCATCAGCACAGGATATGCCTTGTCAGATCTGCTACTTGAATTGTCGTAATTTGGTGAGTATCTGGTAGTTTAAGGCTAATGCTGACTGTATTTCAGAGAGTAAATCAAATTCCATTATTTAAACAAAGGAAAATCTGTGTGTCTTGGAGTAGTACCTGTAAGCCAGAACCTATCAATGTATTTAGTATGAGGAAAGGAACAAAAAGAGTAAGAGTTTGGTTCCTCCTACCTCCAACCCCATTTTTTTTTTTTTTTTGAGACAGAGTCTAGCTCTGTCGCCAGGCTAGAGTGCACTGGCGTGATCTTGGCTTACTGCAACCTCCGCCTTCCTGGTTCAAGCAATTCTCATGCCTCAGCCTCCCAAGTAGCTAGATTACAGGCATGTATCACCACGTCCAGCTAATTTTTCTTTTTTTTAGTAGAGACGGGGTTTCACCATGTTGGCCAGGCTGGTCTTAAACTCCTGACCTCAGGTGATCCACCCGCCTCGGCTTCCCAGAGTGCTGGGATTACAGACATGAGCCACTGTGTCCAGCTCCCACATTTGTTTTTTAAAGCAGCAACTTACCCAAGTTGTTACTAGAGACCTAAACCTTTCTGGAGTTAATTTTATCACCATAGGGAGAATTGTGTAATAATAGGTAGGCAGTGAGTAGAAGTGTTTCTCATCCAAATTAAAATAGATTTAAACTTTAAGTTTTTTTTTTTTTTTAAATATCCAGGAACACTTATATCTTTAATACTATTTGCTAGGGAACCTTAGAATTTTTCAAAAGATAAAATTTTCACTTACACAAATCCATGCAAATGGAGATTGTTAAATGTGGCATGTCGGGACAGAGTTGGAACAGAACCTGTGATATAGGAAGAGAACCAAGTAACTGATGTTAATCCCTTAAGTACAAATATCCTTCTTAATTATTTGTTGAAGCTAGGCTCCAAATCCCAGCACTTTGGGAGGCTAAGGGGAGCGGATCACTTGAGGCCAGGAGTTTGATACCAGCCTGGCCAACATAGCAAAAATCTGTCTCAATGAAAAATACAAAAAAGTTAGCTGGGCATGGTGGTGCATGCCTATAATCCCAGCTACTTGGGAGGCTGAGGCATGAGCATTGCTTGGGCCTGGAAGACAGAGGTTGCAGTGAGCTAACATCGTGCCACTGTACTACAGCCTGGGTGATAGAGCGAGAATCCATCTCAAAATATAAAATAAAATAAAATTTATTGAACTGAGATGATTTACTTACTTGAGTGTTTACTAAGGAAGCTTAGTCTTAAGATGTCTTAAGAGATCTAAGAAATAACCTAATTCTATGATAATTATAACTATCTGGTTTATATTCTCTGCTTTAGTACTTAAGCAGCTCTTTCTAATAATTACCACATATCAAGTCTTTGACACCATTATTTTAATGATTGACTAGTTGATGGGTCTCACTATGCTACCCAGGCTTGAGTGTTATGGCTATTCACATGCACAATCATAGTGTACTATAGCCTTCATCAAACTCTTGGGCTTAAGTGATCCTCCTCCCTCAGCCTCCCAAGTAGCTGGAACTACTGACATGCACCATCAAGCCTGGCTAATATTATATTTATATTGAAGGATTTTCATTCTTTATCTTAGAGTTGTATATGTGTACCTCTAATGGGGTCCATTTGCAGGGAGTTAACTTGTGTACATGTACAAGAGATGAGAAAAGTTTTAAAAGAAAATTAAGTACTCTTAGAGAAATGGAACGATCAGCGAGTTATTTAGTAGGGTAAAGTGGTGAACTGAATTTTTGAATTCTCAAAGTTCTGATCATAACACTAACATGAAATTTTTGGCTTTAGGGAGAGGTAAGCCATTTAATCTCACTGGATTTTTCTTCTTATCTTTCTTTCTTTTAAGATGGTCTTGCTCTGTTGTGCAGGCTGGAATGCACTGGTGTGATCACTGCAGCCTCAAACTCCTGGGCTCAAGTGAGTCTCATCTCAGCCTCCCAAGTAGTTGGGACCACAGGCACATGCCAACATGTCTGGCTGATTTTTCTGTTCTTTTTTTTTTAAAGAGATGGGGTTTTACCCTGTTTCTCAGGCTAGTCTGGAACTTACCTGGGCTAAAGCAGTCCACCCACCTAGCCTCTGAAAGTGCTGACATTATAGTTGTGAGCCACTGTGCTTTTTTCTTTTTTCTTTCTTTCTTTTTTTTTTTAAGACAGAGTTTTGCTCTTGTTGCCCAAACTGCAGTGCAATGGTGTGGTCTTGGCTCACTGCAACCTCCACCTCCCTGGTTCAAGTGATTCTCTTGTCTCAGCCTCGCTAGTAGCTGGTACTACAGATGCCTGCCACCATGTCCAGCTAATTTTTATATTTTAAGTAGAGACAGGGTTTCACCAGGCCAGGCTGGTCTTGAACTCCTTACCTCAGGTGACCCACCCATCTTGGCCTCCCACAGTGCTGGGATTACAGGCATGAGTCATCGTGCCTGGCAGTTTCTTTTTCTTTCTTATGAGTTGAATACGATATTCTTTCAGTTTTCTTCCAGTCTGAGAATTGTATCATTTCTCTTACCTTAAATCACAATTCTAATTTGAATGTTAAAAAAAATCAGTCCTACTGTTAAAATATATTAAATTCATGTTTTGACTATTTTTTTGTCTTTAACAGATTCTCTTTGCCAGTTGACATTTATATAGTGCTTACAGTTTAAATGCTTCTGTGAGGTAATACTAAGACCCAGATAATTTGTCCCAAGTTATACAATGTTTCCTTACTTAGTGTTTTTCCTCCTGCTCTATTGTAGACAGTTTGTTCTTTATTTAAATTTCAACTCTAATTTGAATACTGATGCTAGCTGGTTAGAAATACCCACTGTAACTTTCTGTTTTTGGTATTATCTAACAGTCTCAACAAACTAGAATTCAGAATCATAATTTGAGATTTACAGTGTACATTTTTTGTTTTGTACTTGTAACTGATGATGGAGAACCTACTATTCATTGAACATACTGGACACTATTCTAAGAAACAATGGAGAATAAATACGTAATTCCTAACTTCAAATAATTTGCACATTAGTTGAGTAGATAAGTAGCAAGGTGACATATTCAGAAAGATTGGTAAGTGCTTTGAGAGGGCAAATACAAAGATATGATATGGTGGGAATGTGTTGGAGGGATATCTAACCCAGTTTTTGATCAGGCAGGACTTACCACAGAAATTCACAGGAGTCTGAACTAACATCTGAAGGCATGGTAGTTAGGCTAACCAGAAAAATGTAGCAGTATAGAAGCCCAAGGAGAGAGAATGTACTTTCAGGAATTGGGGGATGGTAAATAGTGCTCAAAGATTCAAAGAAAAGACTTAAAAAGTTAATTTGAAATGAAGTTATTTTAAGGAGTGGGATAGGATGTGAAACCAGACTGCGTGGGCTCAAGAGTCATTGACTTGAAGGTGGGAAAAGAAATTGAAGCAATAAATGTATACTCTTTTATAAGAAATTGCACTATGCAAGTGATAGAACAAGATAGCATGGGTTGGCAAGTAAAAGCATTTTGGAAACTGCTAAGTGTTCTGTAAAGTATCATGACAAAACTAGGATGTCTTTTCTCATAATTTTTAGACTAACATAGGAGGATAATCTTAACCTCTTCAGTTTTGTAAGTAAATGTCACCTGAAATTCTTCATGAAGCTTTACTTTATTAATTGGATGAGTGAGTTCTTTACTTACATTATATAACTGCCACATTTTACTTGTACTACTCTTTAAGCATTTGTACTTTTTATTTATATATATCTTCAGATCTTTATCCTTCCAGAAAGCAATTTTTGCTTTAGGCAGTGTTACATGCACATTTTAAAATAAGTGCTTTTGATAACTTAGTTTACAACACTTTGGAGTATACTACCCTCAGTGGCTTCTTTAAAAACAGTGTCCTGAGACATTGGAGCACGTTATAATTTCATTGATTCTACTGTCCACCACTCTCCTTCCCAACTGTGTTGTGGCTAATTCAGAAATTTTTTAACCTTTACAACATTTACTCATTTTATAGTAATGTTTTAGGTTAAAGTAGTTAAGATGATAGCTGTGCTGCCCCACCACTGTACTATGAAATGTAGCTTCGACTACAGTGTTTGTTCCCTTTTTGAGATGGAGTCCTTGCTTTGTCACCCATGCTGGAGTGCAGTGGCACGATCTCGGCTCACTGCAGCCTGTACCTCCCAGCTTCAAGAACTTCTCTTGCCTCAGCCTCCCGAGTAGCTGGGATTACTGGCGTCCGCCACACACTCGGCTAATTTTTGCATTTTTAGTAGAGAAAGGGTTTCACCCTGTTGTGCAGGCTGGTCTCGAACTCCTGACCTCATGTGATCCACTCGCCTTGGCCTCCCAAAGTGCTGGGATTACAGACATGAGCCACCATGCCCAGCCAGTGTCTCATTTTTAAGAAGTAAATAATTTCTATTTTTTAAGAATAAAATATGTGAAGTAGGTAAAGGCAGAATTGAAATTGTGAGGAAGGGTGGTCCATCCTCCCATCTCCCACCCCTGAAACCCCTCTGTGGAATCTTGGTGGTTCTGGAAATACTACTTGAAAATATCTAGGTCCAACCCTATCTTTCTTTTAACACATTTCATTTTACACTCAAGGGAACTGATCCCTAGGTCATTTGCTCAATTTTTATAAACAATGGGGCTTCAGCTTTAGAGGTTATATGAACAACTTCTTATGGAAGGAAGATTATTCTTAATTTTCTTACTGCTATTTGATGTTAGTTGCTGTGTTATATAAAGTGATCCAGA
Source organism: Cheracebus regulus (assembly GCA_963574635.1). Classification (NCBI taxonomy): domain Eukaryota; kingdom Metazoa; phylum Chordata; class Mammalia; order Primates; family Pitheciidae; genus Cheracebus; species Cheracebus regulus. Next base: position 3,569 of record CAUYQU010054058.1, on the reverse strand, counting down.
TAACTGAAACCTTTAAAAGTGTATTCTTTTTTTTTTTTTTTGAGACGGAGTCTTGCTCTGTTGCCAAGTTGGAGTGCAGTGGCCCAATCTCGGCTCACTGCAACCTCTGCCTCCTGGGTTCAAGCGATTCTTCCGCCTCAGCCTCCTGAGTAGCTGGGACCATAGGCGCGCGCCACCATGCCCGACTAATTTTTTTATATTTTTAGTAGAGACGGGGTTTCACCGTGTTGGCCAGGATGGTCTCGATCTCTTGACCTCGTGATCTGCCTGCCTTGGCCTCCCAAAGTGCTGGGATTTAAAAGTGTATTCTTTAGATTTTTTTAAGTCCATTAATTTCTTTTGTAGATAATATTTCATGTCTTTATCATGCACTCCTTCTTGATCATATGTGTTTGTGATATAAACAGGGATAAGTTTAGTGAATAAATCATATGATTTCGTGGGACAGGGGAAAGCCCACAGAACCATGTAGGTGAGCTCAATGTTATGAAGGAATGAATATACCAGAGGAGGAAGAGGGAAAGGGAAGTGAGATAAACAGGAAGATATCTGTGATAATAATATGTTCCTCTGGAGCACAATGAATATATATCTTTAGACCACAGATTTGTTTTTTTGGTGTGTTTTTTTTACCTTATCTTTAGACATGCATGTGTGATTTATTTTTCTAACTTGTTTAATCTTGTTATCTAATTAGAAAAGTTATTTAAGAAGCCTTTAAAGAATACAGAGCTTTTATCTATGTGCTGAAGTTGTAACAAGGGTGAGAGGCACATCTCACACATGTGTGTGAGAATTCAATCATTACATTTATGAATTAGAGAATAATCTCTTATCTTCTTTTTCTATCTTTGGGTAAACGTCCAAAGTCAAGACCTTCTGGGCCCAATGAAGGCACTAGGCTGCCTTGGGACACCATCAGCACTTCCCCGTCCACAACATCCTCAATAGCTGGGTGCCCTAACAAAGGCAGCAGGATCTTAATACTGTTCAGTAGTAAGACAGGATACTCTAGAAAGCTGAGAGATTCCCTGGTCCAGTCTGGGGGAGGAGAAAATATGCAATGTAGTATGGACGACTTCACTTTCTTGTCTACTCAGACACACACTCATACTTATTAAATGGATGTATCAGATGTTTCAAAAGTCCTGAAGTGAAAGTTCCTTGTAAAGAAGAAGTTGTGAAATGATAAAAATGTCTGCAGCAGTTCAGGCTCCTGATGACAAAGCTGGTTCTGATAAGTAGTTATTTTGACATGCACAGCAGATTCCCCTGTAAATCCTGTGTTTGGAGGGTTTCATTTAGACCACAGGAAGCTGGAATCCAAGTTTAAAAGGCTCTCTGCTGACAAAATATGGTATATCCATCAATGGATTTCTTCTACTCACTAATGAAAGGAACAAACTACCAAAACATGTTACATGTTATGGACCAACCTCAAAAACATTAGTTAAGTAAAAAAGCCAGACAGGAGACCACATATTGTATAACTCCATTGATTTGAAATGTCCAAAAAAGGCAAATTTATAGACACAGGAATGGGCTGATTTACCTTAAGAGGCAGGGATTCAAGCTCTCTAGACTACATGTGATACATATGTGAGAAAAAATAAAGAAAAATTTAAATATAAATAAAGGAAAATAATATACTCCCTGATTATAAAGAAAATTGCATTCTTTTTGTAATAATTTGGAAGACAAAATAAAAACTTTAATTTTGCCACTCAAAACATTCTGTTTTTTGCTTTTTATACCTTTTTATGCATATAAACATTTTAAAAAGTAGAATTGGCCAGGTGCGGTGGCTCATGCCCATAATCCCAGCACTTTGGAAGGCCAGGGCAGGCGGATCACAGGGTCAGGAATTCAACACCAACCTGGCCAAGATGTTGAAACCCCATCTCTACTAAAAATACAAAAATTAGCTGGGCGCAGTGGCAGACACCTGTAATCCCAGCTACTTGAATCGCTTGAACCCAGGAGGTGGAGGTTGCAGTGAGCCGAGATGGCACCGCTGCACTCCAGCCTGTACAACTGAGACACTGTCTCAAAAATAAAAAGTAGAATCATATAATATTTTGTCACGATGTTTAGGCATATTTCTATGACAGTAAATATATACCTGGCATCATCATTTTTAATAGCTAGATGTATATTAAGTTAATCATTGCCATCCCAGAAGTAAATTTACTTATATATACATTTTATGGACTTGAGCAAGCAGTTTTGGACTGAATTCATAGAAGTAGAATTTCTGGAGGAAAATAACATAAAACGGTTTTAGGGTTTTTAATAGAAACTTTCAAATGATCCTGGAGGAAAATTGGTTCAGTTTCTACTTCCACCAACAGGGACTGAGCTGCAGTTTCTTAATTCCATTTGTCCTCTTTGCTGGTCTTTTTTTTTTTTTTTTTTTTTTTTTTTAAGAATTATTCTTTTTACTATAGTGAAATGTGGACAGAAAGGGAAAGAATCTGTAAAATAAATGAGGTAAATGTCATACATTCAATAGTGTAAATAAATACAGTTTTACAGGAATATGAACATAAATTTAAGGGTTTTATTATCAAAATCTTGTAAAACAGTTTCAGAAACTGTACATCAACATGGCACAGACTGTAGCCTACTTTTGTTTTTACTGCACAAAAGTGAAGCTTGAAACTTCTGTAACTAAGAAGACAGTTACCCAACTACTTTCTATATATAACATGAAATCACTGTGTGCATAAGATTACTACTGCAGTAACACAAATTTATTGGTTTTATACAACTTGAGATCAAATAAAAGGTACATTATCAAGTAGATTTGTCTTATTTTAAAAGCATATGAAGGTCAATTTAAAATGCACTACCCCTTTTTTCCAACACTGAGCTTAAAACAAATTACTCAAAATTCAAAATAAGGGCAAGAGATTTTTTTTTCTTTCCCCTTTAAGATGGACCTAGGATAGGTAGATAACTTTCACTGATGTAGATATGGAATCAATTATTAACTTCAGGAAAAAAAATTCCCAAACATCTTATGAAAAAGTATACAACTCTACTTGAAAATATGCTATTTACTCACTGCCAAGGACACTTTTATTTGAAATCTTGTTTATATATTTAAACTCTAATTAGCCACCAGAAAAGGTTAGTGCATAATAACCTTTCAAAGTTAAACAAAAGCCACAAAAATTTTGCCACAAAGCTTAAAGGATTATCTATTTCAAATGCTCATTTCCAGATGTAACTGTAAGAATGTTAATTTGTCATGTCAACAAACAAGACCATAAGTAGATCCATCATGTTGAAGGATTTTAATGACGTTTAGGATATTCTTGCCACAATAACATGCAGTCAGTGCATTTCCTACATGGCTCTATTACGGCAATGAATCAAATTATAGAAATACTATAAGTGAACTTACTTAATAAAGGAGATCATGTGACATAAACAATCCATGCCTGCTGTAGACGCATGCAGCTTTTCATTTTTGTTATGAAGCAGCACCAGAATAGTAAAACTGCTTGGTTACTCAATCAGATTTCACCATGACAAGAATTGGTTACCTCGTACCATTTTCTAAA
>CAUYQU010054057.1:0-28949 GCA_963574635.1 Cheracebus regulus | reverse complement strand
GTTGGGGAAGTTTTCCTGGATAATATCCTGAAGAGTATTTTCCAGCTTGGATTCGTTCTCTTCGTCACATTCAGGTACACCTATCAAACGTAGATTAGGTCTTTTCACATAGTCCCATATTTCTTGGAGACTTTGTTCATTACTTTTTCCCCCTTTTTCTGTCATCGTGCCTTCTTGTTTTATTTCATTGCCTTCTTGTTTTATTTCTTCGACCTCTGATATCCTTTCTTCTGCTTGGTCACTTTTTCCTCCTAGGCTTTCAGGCCTGTGATGGGAGAGGGTGCCGTGAAGGTCTCTAACATGCCACGGGACATTTTTTCCATTGTTTTGGTGATTAACATTTGGCTCCTCATTACTTATGCAGATTTCTGCAGCTGACCTTAATTTCCACCCAGAAACTGGGGTTTTCTTTTCTATCACATCATCTGGATGCAAATTTTCCAAAGTCTTATGCTTTGCTTCCAATTGAATACTTTGCCACTTGCAAATTTCTTCTGCCAGATACCTTAAATTATCTTTCTCAAGTAAAACTTCCACAGATCTTTAGGGCAGAGGCAAAATGCTGCCAGTATCTTTGCATAGCAAGAGTGATCTTTATTCCAGTTCCCATCAAGTTTCTCATCTCCATCTGAGACCACCTCAGCCTGGAGTTCATTGTCTATATCACCATTAACATTTGGGTAAAAGCTATTCAACAAGTCTCTAGGAAGTTCCAAACTTTCTCACATTTTTTTCTGTCTTCTTCAGAGCTCCACAGACTACTCCTATCTCTGCCTGTTACCCAGTTCCAAAGTTGCTTCAACATTTTTGGGTATCCTTATACCAGCACCCACTGCTAGTATCAATTTACTCTATTAGTCCATTCTCATGCTACTCTAAGGACATATCTGAGACAGGGTAATTTATAAAGAGAAGAGGTTTAATTGACTTACTTTTCAGCATGGCTGAGGAGGCCTTAGGAATCTTACAATCATGGTGGAAGTGGAAGCATGCATATCCTTATTCACATGGTGGCAGGAAGGAGAAGTGCTGATCAAAAGTGGGGAAAGCCCTACATAAAACCAGATGATCTCTTGAAAAGTCACTCACTATCACAAGAACAACAGAATGGGGGTATCTAGCCCCCCAAGACACACAGGGATTATGGGAACTACAATTCAAGGTGAACTTTGGGTGGGAATACAGACAAATCATATCAAGAACTATTGTTTTATAACTTTGGATTTTCCAGTATTGAGTGCATGTATATTTCTTATCAATACATTTTCTTGTTGAATTGATTCCTTTATCATTACATAATGACATTCTTGATCTTTTCTTTCGTATTGTATTTTCTATAAAGTCTGTTTCCTTTGATGTAAATATAATTACTCCTGCTCATTTTTGTTTTCAGTTTGCATGGTATATCTTTTTCCACTCATTTACTTTCAGTATATAAATGTGTTTACCACTTAGATGGGTTTCTTCCATGCAGCATATAATTGGATCATATTTTATTTTTATCTCATTCTGACAGCATACATCTTTTCAGTGACGTGTTTAGTCAATTTACATTCAATGTTAATAAACAATATATGAGCTTCTGTTCCTGTCATATTACCTAGTTGTTTTAATTGTTACCTAGTTGCTTTGCAATCCCAATTGTGTAATTGCTTTATAAGTCCTGAAAGTTTTATACTTCTATGTGTTTTTATGATGATGAATATTGTTTTTCATTTCCATGTTTGGAATGATTTTGAGCATGTTTTGTAGGGCCAGCCCAGTGGTGAACAATTCCTGTAGTCCTTGCTCATCTGGGAAAGACATTCTTTTTTTTTAAAGAAGATTTATTTAGCAGGATGCAAAATTCTTGAATTGCATTTTTTAAAGAAGACTGAATATTGAATCTTAATATCTTCTGGCTTTTACAGTTTCTGCTGGGAGGTCCACTGTTAGTCTGATGTGATTTTTCTTTTATAAATGATTAGATGCCTTTCTCTTGTCACTTTCAGAAATGTTTTCTTCATGTTAACTTTAGAGAATCTGATGACTATATGGTTTGGTGAGATTCGTTTCACCCTATATCTCCCAGGAATTTTCTGAGCTTTTTGTATGTGGATGTCCACATTTCTAACAAGAACAGAAAAGTTATCCTGAATTATTCCCTCAAATAGACTTTTCATGCTTTTTACTTTTTGTTCTTCTCCCTCCAGAGTAGCTAAAATTTGTAGATTTGAGCACATTATATAATCCCATATTTCTCAAAACTTTATTTAAAAAATTTCCCTCTTCTTTATTTTTGTCTAATTCAGAAAAATCTGTCTTCCAATTCTGACATTTTTTTCTTCTGCTTGGTCTAACCTATTGTTAAAGCTTTCAGTTGTATTTTAATAATCCTGCATTTTATTTTATTTCCAGAAGATTTTTTGTTTTAAGTAATTATCTTCTCTTTCAATCCTGAATTGTTTTTCTGATTTCTTTTTGTGAGGTTTCAATTTTGTCTTCAATTTCATTGAGCTTCCTTAAAATTAATATTTTGAATTATTTACATGTTATTTCAGAACTTTCATTTCAAAAGAGTTCATTTCAAAAGAGTTAATATACAATCATACTGCCAGAGTTCTTATGGTGGTTCCTTCTCATCTGAAGAAGCTGTTACTTCTTATTTTTGAATTTACTTTCATTTAAATCATTTAAATGGGACCTTTTTTCCCCTGCTTTGAGGATGTGACTGTAATGTCTGTTGTGCTTAGATTTAATTCTATGTGTTTTCATGACATTAAAGCTCTATATGAATTCCTTGCTAATAGCCTTTGTGCAGAGGGTTTTTTATATGATGGATGCAGTAGTAATGTACTAGGCATACAAGCAGGCCCATTATATTCCCACTGTATTGAGGTCTCCATAGTAGGGAAGGAGACTTCACATCCTAGGCAGGCAGGATCATGATCAAGTTTTCTATCACACCCCTGTCCCAGGGCTTGTGATTCTCAGTTCAGTCAGACATTGTCCTCTATCTCTAGGTCACAATGTAGACAGGAGCCGTGGAAAACATCTATCCCATGGTTCTTCATGGAAGTGGCTTTAAAGTGAAACATATTCCCTCAGAAAATACAGACAGCTTTGGGCTCACCTGTACTCTGATACAGGAGCAATGCTTTGATGCTATTTCTTGTAGAGAGAAGAAAGGGTTATGCCTTTTAGTGCATGCTGGTAGGTGTCAGCTGTGGACATGTCAACTGGTTGTCAGCCTGACCTCAGACCATGGGTGGAACAATCAGGTGCCAGAGATGGTGGACCAGGTAAGGCAATTTTGCAGTCCTCAAGTCCCTAGACAGTTCTCTGCATGCACAAGTCTTGGAGGGACTGGGCTGGGGCTTGGCCAGGAGATTTGCCAAGTTCAGATGCTGGTAGTGATAGGGTGATGTTGTCAGGTTCTTAGGGCATACAGTCAGAACACTTAGGCAGTGGTATGGTGGCTGCACTGTGGACCTGCCACCAGGGTAGGCAGGCCCCTCTCAGAGAGAGCAGTGGAGGCTGGTAGCTGAGGGGTTCACAGCCTGCTCATGCTTTTGTCCTGAAGCAGCAGAAGCAACAAAAACCATCCCTAACATGCATGAAGGCCCTCAGTCTCCATGCTCTCTCCCTGACTTGCCAGCAGTGGCGGTGACATCCCCAGGGCAGAATGCAGGCCTCTGAGCTGTCAGAATGGTATCAGACTGCTGCTGAAAGGTTCAGGCAAGAGTGGGGCAGTTATACCATGGAGATGTAGGGAGGGAAGGCAGGAATCTCTCAGCAGGAGCAGTGGAGGCAGGCACCTGTCAGGCATGTGGCCCACTCATGCTTCCATCCTGCAGTGGCAGCAATGATATGCATTGTTGGGGGACATGCAGGTGCCCAGTTGACATACTCCCTCCATGGTCTGGCTGTAGTGGCAGCCGCTGAGGCAACAGTGCCAACCCCAGGGCAGAACACAAACTTCTAGGGTTTGGGCTCTCAGAATGATGCTGAGCTTCAGTTGGCATGCTCCAGAAGGGGCAGGGTAGCTGCACTGAGAGCCCACCACTGAATATGGCAAGCCCCCATCAGACGGAGAAGTGGAGGCCGGCAACCATGGGGTGCATTGTTCACACTCTCCTCAATCTTGTTTCTTCCTTTCTTTCTTTCCTTTTCTTTCTTTCTTTCTCTCTCTCTCTTTCTTTCTTTGTTTTTGTTTGTTTCTTTCTTTCTTTCTTTTTCTTTCTTTCTTCTTTCTTTCTTTCTTTCTTCTTTCTTTCTTTCTTTCTCTTTCTTTCTTTCTTCTTCTTTCTTTCCTTCTTTCTTTCTCTCTCTCTCTCTTTCTTTTTTTCTTTTCTTTCTCTTTCTTTTTTGAGATGGAGTCTTTCTCTGTCTCCCAGGCTGGAGTGCACTGGCAGATCTCGGCTCACTGCAACCTCCGCCTCGCAAGTTCAAGCAATTCTCCTGCCTCAGCCTCCCAAGTAGCTGAGATTACAGGTGCCCACCACCACGCCCAGCTAAGTTTTTGTATTTTTAGTAGAGATGGGGTTTCGCCATGTTGGCCAGGATAGTCTTGATCTCTTGAACTCATGATCCACCTGTCTCGGCCTCCCAAAGTGCTGTGATTACAGGCGTGAGCCACCACGCCTGGCCACTTTTCATTTCCTTAATGGTATCTTTCAAAACAAAAGGTTTTAATTTTGATAAAGTACAATTTAGTATTGATTTGTTCTATGGATCTCGGTTTTAGAGTCATATCTTAGAAATTCACAACTTAAACTCACGACCATTTTCTTGTATATCTTCTTATAGAAGTTTTACAGATTTAACTCTCACATTGAGAACTATCATCCAGTTAAGCAAATTTTTTGATATTGTGTGAGTCAAAGATAAAGCTCTACATATGAATATTTCATTGTCCCAGTACCATTTGTTGATCAGTAAATTCTCCCTCCACTGAATTGCCCTGACACCTTTGTAAAAAATCAATGTGCCACAAATATAAAAGTTTATTTTAGATCAATTAAATCTATTCTATTAATCTACATGTCTATTCTTATGCCACTACCAGACTGTCTAGATTATTATAGATTTAACATTATCAAGACTTCAAAGTGAGGAAATGCTTTTACACAAAGCATACAGATAGTACCATCACCTGTATATGTATATGTGTTCATCACATTGAACTTATACAATCTTACTAGCATTGGAAGAAATACAAATTAAAAGAATGCTAAGAATCAAGTAAATTATTATTAAATAAGAATAATGAATTAATAAGGATAAAATCAAGTATAAATGTAGGCTTTGCAATTTCATGTTTGAGACATAAGTAGCCTTTAAAAAAGACATTTATTTTTTAGCAATGAGCATAATGCAGTGTACTGTGTGAATGAAAACTTTCTCTCAAGTAACCAACAAAATGAGGATAAATCATATGGCATACCACAATTCCAGTAAAATGAATGCACTCTCAGTCAGAAATGAAAATACAACATAAGAAAGTATGTTAAGTTGTATAAGCAAAACTGAGAATAAAACAGAAAAACTATTGGAGCATTTTATTACATTGCTTGGGATAAATGACAAAGATGATGTAAATTTTGTGTGATTAAACACCATTATTAGCTTCATGTTCTTTTGTTTTGCAAATTTGTCTTTTATTAGATGTATTTTTTCTGTGTGTAAATTATCTGAATTCACAATTATCACACAAATATATATTTTTTAAAATAATAACATAATTTAATTTAAAAAATCCTTTTCTTCTGTGTGTATATGTTTCTGTGTAATGTGTGAGCAATGAAAACAACAATTAGGATATTTCCAAATCTTATTGTGTAACAAACCTATAGATCTTAACATTTATGGAACAAGAGTTTTGAGTCAGAATATATTTCAATTGATAGCTCAGTTTTATTGAGTCAAGAAGACAAATCAATTGCCACAAAATTCTGGAAAATATTTCCTCAACAGTAGCCCTTACTTTTTTAGAGGTTTTAATGTTTTTATTATTTTTTCAATCTTTCCATTTCTTACACTTTGTGTCACTCCATTTATAACATTTTCAGTTCCCCTCACCTCATTTCCACCACATGTATTCTTCTAAATTTCTCCTCTCATTTCTCTTATTATCTCAAACCTGTAATGGTTTTGAGTCTAGCTGTTTTTAAACGGTAAGATGTTGCCACAATTAGGGTGTCAGCACTACATAGCAGCTATTGGCAAGACACTCAAGGAATAAATAACGAGTGAATGAAATGAATGATATATGCTATCTGTTCTCAGAGGCAAAGTTAGCATTGTTTTCCTCCTGTGAGAAGAAAGACCAAAGTCCAAGCTGGGATCTGGAACAAGTGATTCCAGATAAAAAACATCTGCACAACACAGTTTACTCTCCAATATCCCAACACGTAATACATTCTGAAATGCCCTGTGCAAAAATCCAGCAGTTTGATATCAGGAGTTTTAGGAGATATGCATGAGGATATGGAAACCTGATGGTCTTTTGTTGCTAATGTGAATATCTCTATTGTTGTCTTAATAATATGTATCTGCTATGAGAGAGCAAAAATATTTATTCAGTACTCATAAGATGACCATATTTTAAACAGTCTTGTACAAACTCATGTGTTAATTGTGATTTGACTCTGACAATTATGATGCGGTTTTTTTTTATATCTTTTTTGTTTTGTCCTGGCATTATCCTAATGCCTGATATTTGGCATTATATTGTTCTAGCAGTTTAATGATCTGTACTCCTTTTCCATTTAGGTCACAGAGGTTAATTGATATTGTGCCTGCTGAGCTATTAATAATAGATACAGTGGAGAGGAATCTCTGCATTACACCATACTGCATTCTACTGACAGTACCTCTGGTCTGTGATGATGTTGTAGTAAAGTTGTAATTGCAGAAAGAATATTTATCATCTTTGTTTAGTAAGGGAAAAAATTATTGCATCACCTCATTATGTCAATTAAACAGAAATAGAAAAGCAAAATGAGTCTTCCAAATGTATTTCTTTACAATATAGTTGCAAGAAATTTGATCTCTAAATCAATGCATCTGTGCAAGATAAATCATAATTGCCTTCTACAAGTAAACTAAATAATAGCCAATGTATTAAAATATTTAAAACTTTTCTTTACGTTATGGTGTTTTGACATCTTAAAAAACTTTTCTAGCTGGGTAATGACTGCTCCTTCTTGGGCTAGTTAATTCTTAAAGATAATAATGGGCTCATGTTTTTGATGTGGAAACCAACCAATAAGGAGCTTTACCTTCTCTGTCTGGCTCATAAACTCAGAAGGCAGTATGCCTCTGCCTTAATCATCCCAGGGCCAGGTGCCAGGCAACTAGAGATCACCCTGTAATCCAGTGCCTTTTGTAATTACGCAAACTAAACAATCGTCAATGGTTCACCCCATCTGCCCAACCTTTCCTTTGGAAATATCAATAAAGGCAGTGGCCTATCTCTTCCCCTTGCTCCTGTCTTCTGTCTCCTAACCACCCCAGTGTCTTTCCCCTGCGAATTCAGGTAGAATTTTGTGCCTCTAGGACCATGAATATAAAGAAGTTTTTTTCTCCTGAGCTTCTCCTGTGTCTCCTCTTGTGACTACACCTAACTGAACCAACTCATGAAAGAATACAAAACGATGAACAACTTTAGGTTTTGGTTACTACATCAGAAAGTATGGTGAGATCTCTTAAGACACAAATCTGTACTCATTTTAGGTATTTGGATGTTTACTTTTATAACACATTTTAGGTTTATAAAAGGTAGGATTTTATTGATTTATTGATTGCTCATACTGATTACTTGGGAATGAATTCACTGTTTTGAAAGGGCGTTTGATAGACCTTTTTTCCATTTATTTATAAATTTTCATAAATCAAAAATAGTCATTAAAAAGAATTAACTACATCTACATGAGATTATATAGTTATTTTCCTTATGTATTCTTGAATGAGAAAAGCAAGTCACAAAAATTCATTAGCTTAGTTTATTCTGCATATGTGTATGTGCACACGTGTCGTGCATGCATGCATGCGTGTGTGTGTATAATAGTTATATGGTTCTATTTATCTTTCCATTAGTACAGAGAATAATAGAAGAAGACATTTAGTTATTTCTTAACAATTAGATTGGGAATAAGGGCTCAACTATAGGGTGAAAAAGAGAAGAGGAATAAGGAGTCACTAACCAAAGAAGAAAAGAAACACCACCACCAAACTGTCCTTAAATAAAAACGTTTGCTATTTAGTCACATTTTTCTATCTACATACAATTAAATATATATAAACATATATGTTAAATATGTATATTTTTAATTTAGCATGTTCGTTAAGATGAATAAAAGCACACACATACAAACTATTAAAACTGTGCCAGCCTGACCAACATAGTGAAACCTCGTCTCTACTAAAAATACAAAAATTAGCTTGGCAGGGTGGCACATGCTTGTAATCCCAGCTGCTCAGGAGGCTGAGGCAGGAGAATTACCTGAACCTGGGGGGCGGATATCGCAGTGAGTCAAGATTGTGCCGCTGCACTCCAGCCTGGGTGACAGAGTGACACTTCGTCTCAAAACAAACTTGGTGAGACACAAGTTCAATGTAAATAATTAGTAATGAAGTTTAGAATTATTTTTGCACGCCTTAATGAAATGGATAACATTGTGCTGTGCATATACTTGACAATCAGTAAAAAATACACATTCATAGGTGGTTAGGTAAAACATTTTAATTGCTGCCACCAGGAATTCTGTAAGAAATAATTTTTTTAAACACTTACTAATTATTTTTATTTGGGGGAGGGTATTTTTATATGCTGTCATAGGTGGGGGAAATCTGGGCCTTTGATGCTTTGGTCTACGGAAGACAAAGTTAAAGAGCCATATTGTTGTTCATAAGACATTATTAAGGAATTTTGTATGTGGTGCAAGCAGGGAGAAATGGGATATGAGAAGGGAGGTAGCAACGAAACAAGACAGATGAGAGTGAGTTCTGTTGGGAACAGTGACCGGAGAAATGATCAGTGGTGAGGAAGCTAAAGAATTTTCAAAAATAGTGGTAGATGTTTGTGTTTCTGATGTATAGAAATGCTTCACCACTTAAAGCATCACTAAACTTTGCTATGTATTAAAGACTTTAGATGCAATGCTTTTTGGTAAATAGTTTTGGGGGAAATGTGGAAAAGTGACTTGATTTTCCTTCTGGGTGAGTGTGCTAACACAGAAAGCAGTTATCCACAAGAGGAAGAATTCAAGTCAGAGTGAGTGGAGCAGTGGCCACTGGTGTTGTTCATTGCTCTGATATAATCATTTGACTTACTTACCAGAGGAATCTTATTCTTTTTTTCAAGTCTTAGACTAATGTTCCATCTTCTGTGACATTCTGTGTGGCTCATATAAATCAATCAGATATCTTCTTCCAATGCTTTTTCCACTTTACCTTGTATGTTATGCATATTATTTTTAATGCCTTTATAATTTTAAATTTTCATGCCTAGTTTCCTACTAAACTTTATAGTCCTTAAGGATGGGAACTAATTATTGCCATCGCTGTGTTCCCAGGCTCTTTTATAGTTATAGCTCAATAATTATTTGTTGGATACATGAGTGCCTGAGGACCTGGTCTACCATTCCTATCCTAATTGGATTCACTAATGGGTAGCTCATTCCTAACCAATCCATTTCAAGTGTTTTCAACTTGCAGGGATTTCATACACCACCTAGATTTCTTATAAGCAGATACTACCCTGCTCCTACCTTATTTGTATAAAGTACTCACAGATAGTTCAGGTGAAACTGGAACCATGGCACAGTTACTGACTAAATCATATTATTGTCCAAGAGAAACATCAATATTATCTAATGCTTATCATTTAACATTATCTAATATATGTAATTGTAAATACTTAATATTATCTACTGCCCTGTAGAAGCTTTGCACAGGTTAACTCATTTAATCTATAGATGCTATGATTATCTTCATTTTTTAGATGAAGAAATTGAGACAGAGAGGTTAAAGAGCTCGCCTCAGTTATACAGAAAGCAAGCAAAGAATCGGGGACTCATCCCAGAGTCTGTAGCTTTAGAGTTCTGTGTTCTCAACCACTACATTATATCACTTTATAATTGACTGTAGTGTCACAAGATTTTGAGTCAGCCTGTTTCTAGGCTTATCTGTGAAAAGTGAGTCCACCAGGATTTGTTTGCAAGAGAGATTTTTTTTAAGATAAAAAAAAAAAATAGTAGGAAGATATCTGTATGGCTGCTTAGGATAGTTAGAAAAGACTTCAGAAGATAGCATCCTGCCTATCTTGGGTAATAATTTCCCAGCAGGGTCAATGAACTTTTGCCTGAGGTTTATAGAAAGAGGAACTCTAGGCTGAAAATAAAAAGTTGTTTGCACAAGAGAATCTTAGAGGCACAAGACATAAGTGGTTCTCAAGAATCCAAATGACAAATCAGTAAAAAGTTAACATTTGTCTCACTTTTGCACAAAGCATAGTAGGAATGAACTTGTCCTGCAAGTGTGAATTGTGCTTTGGAAACTGCAAATAATTAAATATTTTTGTAGCCTAGGTGAGGGATGAGGGTGGTAGGAAAGGGAGCCAGATGATGAAGGCTCTGCATCTTACGTAGTAAACATGAAAATGTGTCTTTCAGGTAATAGGAACCACTGAACAATTTTTAACAAGGACATGTTATAATGCAACTTGACTGATGTATCTCCAGGACAGGAGGGATGAATAGAAGCACTAAGGTCAGTGAGGCAGCTGGTGGGTGTTCAGCTAAGGGATGACCAGTTCCTTAGTGAGAGGAAAGCCAGTGGGATAAGAGGTGAGGGATTTAAGAAATATGGAAGTAGGAGAATTGTTTCAACCTTGTGATTGCCTGGATGCTGAAACTATGTTCACTTGAAGAAAGAACACTTACATTTCTAGCTAGATGATGAATAGATGGTGGAACGTACATACAATGCCAGCTTCCCTTCCCTTCTAGCCTAAAATATTCAGCATTGTAGATTTCCTTTTCTCTAAAAGATTCTTCAAAATTACTTAGATATAACCTGCACATGGAGAATTATCATTTGCTGTGTTAGTGAAATGATCTGTAGGGTACCAACTTTGTGATAGATTCACCACAAATAATACAGTTACTATCCTGTGTCAGATACCATATATGGCATTATTGTTAACTATTGCAAAAATCCTGCAAGAGTTGTTTTTTTTTCTTTCTTTCTTTCTTTTTTTTTTTTTGCTTTTACAGATATGGAAAAGGAAGATACAACAGGTAATAGCTTGTTAATGTCATATGCTGAGAAAGGGTGAGTGGAGTCAGTATTTAATTCCTTGATGCTTGATGACCTTGCTTACATATTCATAAGCCACATGCCATTCTCTAGTACCTGAAATTGTTTTTTTAAAACATGATGAAATAAATGCAACTTACATAGTAATTTGTTTTCTAAGATTATCTAAATAAATTCTATAGAATCCATTCACTAAGATATCTATAAGCATCCAAAATAAAGAATAATATAAATTATAGATTATTTATCAAAAAATTATCTGCTACATGTCAGAAATCAAAGGCTTCATCTTGATGACTTTTGTTTATTTTTTGAAGCTGTGAAGTTCCATATAGTTATATAGTTATTGGTTATTTTCTAAAAGTTTCCTGTCCTGTGAGGCCGCTCCTTTTACTTTTCTGGAAAGAGAAGGGTTTTGTGGGCCTTTTTTTTTTTTTTCACTTTACTAATTGACGCTTCTGTATTGCCAGCATTGTCATTTCCATGTCTGATACATGAAAAACAAAATCAAAACCAAGTAAGGCTGCAGTGGCTTACTCCTGTAATCCCAGCAGTTTGGGAGGCCGAGGCGGGCAAATCCCTTAAGGTCAGGAGTTCAAGACCAGCCTGGCCAACATGGTGAAACCCCATCTCTATTAAAAATACCAAAATTAGCTGTATATGGTGGTTTGTGCTTGTAATCCCAGTTACTCGGGAGGCTATGGCAGGAGAATTTCTGGAACCTGGGAGGAGGAGGTTGCAGTGAGCTGAAATCACAGGCACTACATTCCAGCCTGGGTAACAAGAGTGAAACTCCGTCTCCCAAAAACAAAACAAAAATAAAAAAACAAAACAAACAAATAAAATAAGAAAACTAAGTAAGGTCACCACTATGTCATCCTTTAGATCCCAAGTTACCTCTAATATATACCTTCTCTTATCTTTCATAGCCTTCTTATTTCTTTTTAATATATTATGTCCATGTTTTTTAGTTGTGTTTAGTAGAAACAATAGGGAGAAGTATTTCCATTCCATCTTCCTGGAAACTGAAGTCTTATAAAGTTATTATATAAATATGTTTCAGATAGAATCAGTGAGTTAAAAAAAATCATTTCCCTTTGTGACTAAATATTGCTCATTAGCTTGTGTCAAGGTCTCTTATGAAGTTTTAAAGATATCTGTCTGAGAAACAGTCATCTGAGGGCTTGAAAGAAATTGAGGATACACTTCTGAGTTGTTTCGCTCACATGGTTGACAAGTTTGTGCTTCATGTTAGCAGGAGGACTCACTTCCTCACACATGGGCCCCTCCAGAGGCTGTTTCAGTGTTCTGTTGTCATCGCAGATGGCTTTCCCCAGAGCAAGCCATTTCAGTATGAGCAAAGCACAAGTAGCAATGACTCTAATGACTTAGTCACAGGACACACACATAGTTATTTCCAAATATTTTATTGGTTACATAGGTCTCTACACTTTATCATAGAGGCAACTACACACCCCATAAATATCAGAAGATGAGAATTATGGTGGTGATTTTTGGATGTAGGCTGCCACCTGTGTTTTTAGTAGACTTTGAAGCATCCTTACTTCTTGGTATACCAAGGAAAATGATCTTTCAGAATCGCTTTCTTTGTTTCTTTCCCCAACCAGGGAATCATTGATTTTGGTTTCTTTTAATATAAAACGTACACATTTTCTATTAGTTTGGATATGTAGTTTGAATCTATAAGTTTAGATCTGGGGATCTTCGTTCCATAAGATTGTTCTTATGGATTCTATTATTCTTATGGTCTGATGGATTCTATATTCTTATATTCTTACTGGACTTACGTTTTCTAAGTCGTCTCAGTTGGATAAAGCTGGAAATCTATGTATATATTTGCATGCACATAGAGCTGGAAATCTGTGTATATGTTTGCGTGTACACACACAAATGCATATGCATACCTATTAAGTTAAAATCATTCATAATTTACACTACTTGAATTCATGATGAGGATACAGGACTTTTATTTAATATCACATATCTTATTCAGTTTATCTTTTCTTCCATGTCAAAAATAATCTACCAACAATGTAATTACTGAAACAAATTTAAATTTTTTACAATTTTTTTTACTTGAGATATATCCTACTAGAGACATACAGGGAAATTATTGCATTTTAGATTCACTTCAAATAGTTTCTGTGTGGTGCTAATTATGCATCTATCAGAGGATGTAGGTTTTTTTTTTAACTTTAGACTCTTTAGAGGTTGTTTTTAGGTATTTTATTATTATGTTAAATATTACTATATAGTTAGAAAGTAAATCTTCAAAATAAACTATATTTAGGGAAATTTACCTTTTGTCACTGTCCCCTTAATCTTAATTCTTTTCTTTCCCAACAGAGGATCATTGAAGAGAGATTTGGTTTTTGTTTTCATTTTTTTAAAATAAGCAAATATGAAGGCTTATGCTTATTTTCCACTGCTAAGGAGAAAATCACAGGACAATATGCAAAACTTCACTTCTTATTTTATTTAGTAACATATACATAAGATCATTTCACAGCAGTATATTGAGATACTTATTATTCTTTTTTAGAAATGCATAATATGTGTAGAAAACATAGGTGAATAATGCCCTTTAGGATAAAGGGCTTTTTAAAAAAAATAAAAATAAAATGACATTCTAATTAGCATAAAAACATATTCTTAAAACAGGAATGTAGATGTTTCTTTCTCATTAAGCATCATATTTTTCAGAAAGAAATTTAAACATACGATTATATTAATAAAATATTAAAATTTTAATAGTAATAGCATTTTAATAATAAAATGGATGTTAATGCTTCTAGAAAATATGAACAAGAATTGTTAAGGCTAAACACCTTAATTTCTTGTGAATTTAATTTCTGAGGTATTCTGGTAAGACTTTCTTTCAAAAAATTTTATTCTGTTTCTTTTAAGATATTCAGATTTATAACTTTTAGCATCTCATTGCCTTAACCCAAAGTATAATTACAAGTAAAATCATAGCTGAATTTTCAGAATAACCTATTTAATTTCCTAGTAAATTGAAATAATAGAAACAGCAGATGGATTACATGGGCAAAAATAGAAAATTATAATACCTTCAGATGTAAGAAATACAAAATTATCTGAAAATTTGTATTTAGATAGACAAATTACATGTTGCAGGGTCAAATATGTAATCATTGATGCTAATATATGGTACAGCATGTCTACTGAACTCAATCCTATTTTGTGAGGCATTATTTTTGGAACTATTAAATGATGTTATTCAACTCTACCTTATTTTCCCCCTATATTAATGAGAATTTTATATCAAAGTACTGACAGATGATTATGTAATTTGTACATCAATTTTTTGTTCCAGGGTGTTTCCTTTCTTATTTGTAAACATAAAAACCCTTTCTTCAAAAGCACATTATTAACTGTTAAAATGCCAATATACAAATCTGATATTGTTCAGATGTTAAATCTACTTGAATTATTTAGTGGTAGCCTGATATTTGAGTGAGAGATAATGCAAGCTTTTTCTTTCTTTTGCTTCATAACTCCTCACCACTGAGGAGTCATATTTGTCATCTTGTTGCAGAAGTATAAGACCAACATGTAAACTGTAATATTTTCCATCTTGAGTTTATTGTTAAAGTGAATTTATAAGAGATTATAGCTAGTGATAATAGGCTTCATTTATTCTTCTTAATTCTATTTTTATTAATAAATTTTTATGAACTTCCTTAGCTAAAGCCCCTCCTTTTGTGCATGGACTTCCAACTCTCACCCACCAACTATGTAGGGACATTATACTTGGAAAGGAAGAAATTAGACTATTGGAAGTACAGAATGAGAAATTAAAAATTGAAATTAAGTTGTATCTCTTATAATAGCATAAAATATGAAAGACAGGAATTTCTACATTAAAAATTACAAATGATGTGAAGAAATATTATTTAAAAACCTATGTAAATGGAGATATATACCACACTTGGGGATTGAAAGAAAAAAATATGATAAAATTTCAAATTCTCTTCACAATAATCTATAGAATCAACACAAGCCCAACCAAAATCACAGTTCTTTTTTTTTTTGTAGAAATTGACCACTTAATTATACAATTTCTATTAAAAAAACAAAACAAAACAAAACAAAAAACAAGCACAGAAGAGCCAAAACAATTCTGAAAAAAAAGAAAAAGAAAAAGAAATAAACTGTAGGACATCAACTACTAGATTTTAAGATTTCCTATAAATGAAGATATTTTCAGGAAAATAAAAGCTGAGAAAATTCAAGGCAGGATTGTTTTGGGGGGAAAAGGACAAACACATCAATTAAAGGATACAGAGTCCAGAAGTAAAGCCACACGTGAATCTATTAATTTTTGAATATGTGTCAAAGTATTTCAAAATGGAAAGGATTGTCTGTTGAACAAAAATAGCTGTAATAATTAAAATTCATATGAAAAAAGGAATCTTTACTCTTAATTCACATTATATACAAAATTTCTTTGAATGAAATAGACCTCAAGAAAAGCCAAAAGTGAAATAATTTTAATAAGAACATAAAAGAAAAATGATTACACCTTGAGTTAGGCAAATGTTTATTAGAACAACAAAAAGCCCAAAAAATAGGGGAAAAATTAAGAAACTAAACTTCATCAAAATTAAACATCTAATCTTTGAAAGGTACTTATGAAAAACATAAGCCATATATTCACAGAAAATATTTGCAAGTCATGTATCTGATAAAGGACTTGTAAACCAGACTATAGGAAGAGCTCTTACAACTCAATAAGAAGAAAAACACCTCATTAAATTATAGGGCTAAAGATGTGAACAAAAGAGCATATGTAGATAGCAGATAAACCCACAAAAAGATGCTAAGCATCATTAGAAGGGAAATTCAAATTAAACATAATGAGATACCTCTACACACCTGCTAAGATGCTTACATTTGGAAATACTGGCAATTCCTAATCCTGGAGACAGTGCAGAGCAACTAGATCTCTCATACCTTGTTTTGGGAACGCTCTATGGTACAGCACTTTGGAAAACAGTTCGACTTTTTTTTATGAAGACAATTATACACTGAACATAGGAACCAACCTTTTACTTCCAGGTATTTACCCCCCAAAAATGAAAAGATACATCTATATAAAGACCTATACACAAATAATTATGGTAATTTTATTCATAATTATCCCAAACTAGAAACAACTCAAATGTCCATTAACATGTAAATGGCTAAACAAACTATAGTACTTCTGCACAATAAAATAATTCTCAGTTTCAAAGGACATGAACTACTGATGTATGCAACAATATGTATGAATCACTAAAGCCTTTTGCTAAGAGACAGAAGCCAGATTTATAAGGCTATATGCTTTATGATGGCATTTATATGACATTCTGTAAACGATAAACCTATAGAGGCAGAAATCAGTTTAGTGATTTCCAGGGGCTTGAGAAGAGATTGACTACAAAGTGCAAGATATAACTTTTGGAGAGTTGGAAATATATTTTGTTTATGATATGGTTTCACTATCACATTCACTTGGCAACATTCTTTGAACTGCACACTTTTAAAAAGGTACATTAAATAAAAATAACCATAATTCTTTTAAATTGGGAAAGGTGTTTCTGATTACCTGTGATATATATTTTGTATAGCCTTCCTTGTTTATTTATGATTATGGACAATTACCATTTTTACTTCAGACTCCAGAAGAATTCTAAAGGTAGATATTATATTTCCTATCATTTGGGAACTTGTAATATAAAATATGTCATTGTAATAATACATTTCACTATTTTCAAGGACTCATGTTATATCATGAAAAATCAGCAGTGTAATGAATGCTTTTGGGGTGATGACACTACATATTTTTGTAATTTAAAATCATTATTTTGTGGGGCAAGGGGAAGGAGAGCATTAGGATAAATATCTAATGCCTGTGGGGCTTACAACCTAGATGATGAGTTGATAGGTGCAGCAAACCACCATGGAGCATGTATACCAGAACTTAAAGTAAAATAAAATAAAAATAAAATAATTATTTACATTTAATTATTCAAATTCCTAAAATTAATTGACTCCCTTTTTAATTTGTGAAACACAAGAAGCAAAGGGCTTTCTAATGTCTCCTACGACAAAATTTAAATAAAGAACAAAGATGAATAGATGTTTGTTCTAAAATCAAATTTAACTAAGGATTTTTCCTTGTTTTGTATTTATCTGCAAGATTTAAGTTCACTGTACCTAAAAATTGATTAAAATTCATATTTGGTTGCATAAGTAAATAAGAATGAACTGTTGTAATTAAAAGGGGAAGATGAATGTGACTCTTTTTTTCAACGATTAATATTTACTCTGCTACAAATGCCAAAATTAAAAACAAACTCAAAATATTTCTCTTTGAAAGGACATCTGAAAAATGCTGAAGTGATAATAAAGCAAAAAAGTAATAATTTTTATTTTTTTTGAAAATCTGAAGTGCATTTCATGAAAAATAATCTTTTAAGTGCTATTAGTAGTGGTTTTTTTTTCAAGTGTTTCTAATTTTTAAACATTAAGGAAGGTAATGTGTTCACCAAAAAGTAGCCCAATGCATATATAAGATCACCTCCAGTGTTGAAACTCTGTCCTACAAGTATTGATTTGTTAAATCAGATATTGCAAAATGTTTTGATTCTCAATATTTGGATAGATATACCACAGACATTTCTTTGCTTCCTGGTTCCTGGTACTAAAAACATTTCTCTTTCCCTTATTTTCTAACAAGAAACTTAAAGATTAAATAGTATCTCAGTGCTTTGTTTTTCATGCCTATGGTACAAAATACCTCATAGAAAAGTATCATGGTTAGTCTTACTAACAAGATATAAAATCTTGTTCACAGTTTTAAACAAGAATGATGCATAATATATCAATCACTGGTGAGAAAATGACACGTCTTGTTTAGGGTTGGATTTATTCTTTGACGTAGCTAGAATACTCTTTAGTAAAAGCCCTACTTGTTATCACTAACAAAGATTGAGCAAAAGCATGTAAATTTTCAACAACATTTATTTTCATTAGTACTACTTATGATAAATAAGATATATGAAGTGTTAAGACTTAGACATCTACTCAATTTCTTCACTAAACATTTCCTTTAAATGTGAAGGAGAAAATATTTTGTAATTTAACTAAGTATAAGACTGCAATTGTCTTCTTAGCCTGTTAGGCCAGATATATAATTTAGAATATGTGTTACAAGTGACAAAAATAAAACTAGAAAAATATGTAACATGTAATCAAATGTGGCCTTAACTTTAACCCTGTTATCATAAAATATCAGTAGCATTCAATTTGCATTGTCACAAACTCATAACAGTAAAAAATAAGCACCTGCCTCGCTTCTAGCACCCCTGCCCACCCACCCAAAAATCATGTTATCCTTCCTTGCCCCTAATTGTACCGTATGACAATCCCTAAACCAATTATAAGGTCAGAAAACTTAGTTAATTGCAATATTCACTTCTAGAGAAGGGTGAAATCTACCACTGTAGTGGCACATAGACTGAATATATTCCCTACAACAGCAGTCCCCAAACCTTTTGGCACCAGGGACTGGTTTCATGGAAGACAATTTTGCCACAGACTGGGGTGGGTTTCGGGGAGATACTTTTGGAATGATTCAAGTGGTTATGTTTATTGTGCACTTTATTTATATTATTATCACATTGCAATATATAATGAAATAATTATACAACTCACTATAATGGAGAGCCCTGAGCTTATTTTCCTGTAACTAGAGGGTTCCATCTAGAGGTGGTGGGAGACAGTAACAGATCATCAGGCATTAGCTTCTCATAAGGAAGGCCTGCAGCCTAGATCCCTTGCATGAGCAGTTCCCAATACGGTTCACCCTCCTATGAGAATCTAATGTTGCTGCTGATCTGACAGGAGATGATGCTCAGGCAGTAATGCCAGTGCATTGGGAACCCCTGCTCTGGAGGGTATTCCCCAGAGGATATCCGTCAGAAGTTGCAAGAAATTATGTGAAAACAGCAGTCAACTACTCTGGGCACTTACTATGTGCTAGGCCATTTTATAACTGGATTACAGGTGGTTTTAATTTACTTAATGTTCAGAAAAACCTTATGAGAGAGATCTTTTATTACAATGAACAAACTGTCAATTATAATAAATTGCCTGAGGTTGTATAGATAGTAACAGAACTTCTATTTTAACCCAGGCAATCTGGCTCCAGAGACAAAATATCTAGAATTTTTCTGGAAGGTATAGTGTAAAAGTTATATATAAAAAGAACATATTCACTTCTAATGCAATACAGAAAGAAGGGAAAAGAGTGAGGGAATTAGTGAAGGCCTTACATCAGATATAAGTTCGTAAAAGCCCAGGAATAAAGGAAAAACCGGAAGAATGAAGTGTACTCTGTAATCTCACTTCCCCAACTAATTCACATTCTACTGTTGGGAATAATCTCCATCTCCTTTACTCGGGAAATTTATTAAACTTTCATTGTGATACAGACCAAATTGCTCCTGGATAGGTTTGCGGAGTGAAAAGTTAAGCAGGATTTACACCATTAAAGGGTGGAGTCATCACCCACATTCTGGACCAGTCAACATCTGGAGATGAAGCCGCTGAAGAATAAGTTAGTACCAGAATTCAACCTCCCTAGGAGGTAGCATGGCATACCTATTGCGGGACCAGCAAAATTAAGTCTAATGATAAAGGTTAGATTTGTTTCATGTAGGAAACATTTATATCTTTCAACTACTAATGTCTCTGACATGTTTTCAAGGTATGTTATATTCTAATACTGTCTTTGAAATTCCTTGTTGCCTCTTAGCCCCAGAATATAGAATCTACTCCATTTAGATCAAGCTCCTCATTCACCCTTCAATAAATCCTAGCAATATCCACTTTGATTACTTATTTTGTTTTTAAACTTTTTTTCTTGGACTGCATTTGCTTGTTCTATTCAAATTCTATGATTTTTGAGGCCCATTGGACACCTCTAATTCTGTTAGATTTAAATTGCTTTTAAATATGTCTGTTCCTACTGTCTTACAGTATCTATACTTCTTGCCATGCTATGTGTTACTTATAATAATGCAGTGTAGCTTGAGAATAGAAATAATGTTTTATATGTAATTTTTATTCCTTTCAAATAAAGTTGCTGGGAAAACTGTTAAATTTAATAGGTAAGAGATCTAAATTATAAAATGCAACATGCATCTCCAAGTGTTTTTATCTTGATACTTTGGAAATTAATCATCATGATAATCATAAAATATAGATAAAATATATCTATATTTTTGAATGTCTCACTGTTATCATATATTAATATATAATTTTGCTTAAGATTTTTCATGAAAAATATGAAGCAAATTTTTCTACTTTCATGAAAGTAGAATGCTATACATACATTTGAAATCTACTTTTTTTTGTCTCCACAGTTCTTTTACAATTTTATTGTGTATTCACTATTATTTCAGATCATGAGTATTGTAAAATGAGATCACTTAATTCACATAGCATTTATTTTATGGTTTTACCACAAATATAGTTAGTCAGGTAGCTAGCTAGCAACATAGATAGATAGATTTGTGGTAATATATCTACATATTTATTATATAAATATTCACACACATATATCACATATATCTATTCATAAAATGATATCATATACACACATGTGTCTATTCATATATTATATATAATGTATATAATATATATTATATATGTTATGTAGTACTTTTACAATACTCATGATCTGAAATGAAATGAGATATATGCACACACATATATATATATGCATGTACCTATTTATATATATGTTATGTATATCTATATGAATAGATAAATGTCTTTATATCACGTAGATACTTGAACAATATGTATGCATATACATATCATGTGTGTTTTTTTCTAAATTTCATTTCTCTTTTTACTATTACAAACAATTCTACACCTAACATCTGTTACAACTCTTCTTGTGTAGATGTTGCAAGTGTTTCAGGAAGGACAATGACTAACAGAATTGTATAGTTTAAAGCATTGCAAATATATGTTTCTCAAACTATGTATTTACTTTTAGTTCTATGGGGTAATTTTGTCTTCTTTAAAAAATTCTCTGCATTGATGTCATAACACTGCTTTCACATATTTTCTTATAAATGTTTCAACATTTTCATTTTCCAGTATAGGTGTTTCACCCATCTGGAATTTATTTCAGGCATGGTAAAAGGTAGGCATCTAATTGATCATTCTCCATATTGAGGTCCAGTAGTCCTAGTGTCAATTATAGGAAGAGGCACCTTTTCTTTGCTGACGCATCAGAAAAGGCACATCTTGCATAAGTCTTGAAACTTCTTCTGTGTCAAGAATATTTCGATATATTCAGAGATCTGTTTGTATAACATTCCCATTATTCTTTTTTGTCTTTTACTGTCTCTCTATTTTGTAGCAATATATATACATATATATTTGACTAACACTACTTTGAAACTACATTGTTTTGATTAGTCAATACATTTTGAACTCTGATGGACAAGTTTCTGTTGCTTATTTTCAATATTGTCTTGGCTACTCTTGCATTCCTTTATAAGCCTTTTAGATAGCTTGGTAAGAATTGTTAAAAACCCTGTTGGAACTACATTAAATATAACACTTAGTTTAGGGAGAATTGTTATCTCGAAATAGGCAACATTTGATAGTGTTATTTCTAGGTATGTTATCCTAACTTAGATCTATAGAATAGGACTTTTTAAATTATATTATCTAAGTTGTTGTTCCTGATATATGAATTTTTATTGATTTGTGTACATAGATTCTATAGCTAAAGATACTGCTGAAACGTCTCATGAATATGATTTTTTTTCTGATTCTTTTGGATTTTCTGTTACAAGAATAAATAGTCACTGTTTATTATTTGTTTTTTTCAGCTTTCAATCCTTAAACCTGATTTTCTTTCACTAATTGATTGCATTAATAAGAATATTCTCTTAATATAGTTTTGAAAAGGTATATCTTCCTAGGAAGCAATTCTTTTTTCCAAATGTATTTTTGAAATGTAATTCATAGTAATTTTATATGACTACTGTCTTTTATTATGTTGCTTTTTATTTCTAATATTACTTTTTATTGAAGAATGATTTACATCAATGATTTATATCAATACATCAATCATATGGGTATGCTTTGATGAATTTTTACATCTGGATACACTCTTTTAAATATCACACAGATCAAGGTATAAGATACTTCAGCTCCCCAGGAAAAATCCCTTATTCCTCTCACTGCCAATACTATCCTTCTACACAGCAAGGTAACTGTTATTTGGACTTCTAATACCATAGATTTATTTTATTTATTCTTGAACTTCATATAAACGGAAACACAAAAATAAATAATTTTGTCTAATTTCTTTCATTCAACATTTTATCTGTGAGATTATTTATAAATGTTTCATGTAAAACTAGTCCCTTTAAAAAATTCTGGCCGGGCACGTTGGCTCATGCCTGTAAGCCCAGCACTTCGGGAGGCTGAAGTGGGTGGATCACCTGAGATCAGAAGTTCGGGGTCAGCCTGGCCAAGCTGGTTAAACCTGTCTCTACTAAAAATGCAAAAATTAAACAGATGTGGTGGTGGGCACCTGTAATCCCAGCTACTCAGGGGGCTGAGGCAGGAGAATCATTTGAACCCAGAAGGCAGAGGTTGCAGTGAGCTGAGATCGCACCATTGCACTCTAACCTGGGTGGCAGAGCGAGACTCTGTCTCAAAAAATAAAAATTCTTTGTAATTGCTATGTAATATTGCATCTCATTCCTTCCAATCAATTTTGATGAATACTTGGCTGATTTTCAGTTTTTCATTATTATGAATAAGGCTGCTACAATCTTTTAATGGATACATTAACTAATTTATCTTGAGTATAT
Source organism: Cheracebus regulus (assembly GCA_963574635.1). Taxonomy (NCBI): domain Eukaryota; kingdom Metazoa; phylum Chordata; class Mammalia; order Primates; family Pitheciidae; genus Cheracebus; species Cheracebus regulus. The sequence continues at coordinate 5,712 of CAUYQU010054057.1, read as the reverse complement.
CCTCAAGAGTGCAATTGATGAATTATAAAAATAATAAGCTATATGAAGGTTTCATTTTTTAGGTACCACTAAATTTTTAAGTGACTGAACCTATTTAAAATCCTGCAAGAAATATGACAGTTCTGTATGTCTACATTTTTGGCATTCACTGGAAATTACTAGTCTTTTAAGACTAGTCTTTAAAGCATTTCCTGAGGCCTAATGAGGTTGTGCATATTTTCACGTACATATTGGATAATTTTATAAACATATTTTATTCAAGTGCATTTACTGCAAGTCTGTGACTTTCCTTTTTGCTTTCTTATTATCATTTGATGAGTAGAGATTAATTTTTGTTTTTCTTTTATGGTTGATGTTACCCTTATTTTTTAAATGTTGCTATTTCAAGGCCGTGAGTGTATTTTGTTGCACTAGGCTTTCTTCTAGCTGCTAAATATAAAGGTATTTATAACTAAATATAAATATAAATACCTTTATATTTAGTTCAAATATTCATCTGAAATTAATTTTTAGGCATGATTTGCGGTAATGGACACAGGGTTTGTTTTTTTTTAATGGATATTTAATTGACTGAACACACATCATTCTTTTGTAAAGAATGTTCTTTCCTCACTAAATTACAGAGTTTTTGGTTTTTGTCATAAATCAAGTTACTTGATATATGTGGGTCTATTTACAGTCTCTCTTCTGTTCTGATCATTTATTTTTCTAAACTTATGCCAAAATCATTCTACCTTAAATAAATAATATTAAAAAAATCTGGATATCCAGTATGGAAATTCTTCCCCATTGTTATCTCTCTAAAATAATCTAGGTTTCTTGTTTTCTTAATCAGTTTTACCATAAATGTTTCTCTTTCATGAGTGTTTTTAGGGAGGATTGTTCCTGATTTACCCATCCTTTTTACGTTTTTCAAATTTTTCTATTTTTTTCCAACTTTATTTTAGGTTCAGGGGGTACATGTGGAGTTTTGTTACATGGTAAATTTCGTGTTACGGGGGTTTGGGATACAGATTATTTTGTCACCTAGGTAATGAGCATAGTACCTAAATGGTAGTTTTTGGATCCTCACCCTCCTACCATCCTCCAGCTTCAAGTAGGCCCTGATGTCTGTTGTTCTCTTCCTTATGTCCATGTGTCCTCAATGTTTAGCTCCCACTTATAAGTGAGAACATGTGGTATTTGCTTTTCGGTTCTTGCATTAATTTGCCTTAGGTTAATGGCCTCCAGTTCCATCAATGATGTTGCAAAAGAGATGATTTTGTTCTTTTTTATGGTGTATATATACCACATTTTCTTTATCCAGTTCACAATTGATGGGCATCTAGGCCGATTCTACATCTTGGCTATTGTGAGTAGTGCTGTGATGAACATACACATGCACGTGTCTTAGGAGGCCATTATCCTAAGCAAATTAATGGTAAAAAAATTTATATTTTCGGAGGTTTATGCTCAATAATAGGATTGCTTGATTGGATGCTAGTTCTGCTTTAAGTTCCTTGAGAAACTGCCCCACTGCTTTCCACAGGGGCTGAACTAACTTACATTTTGACTAACAGCACAGATGTGTCCCTTTTTCTCTGTAACCTTGCCAGCATCTATCATTTTATTTTTAATTTTATTTATAATCATTCTGACTGGTGTGGTGTCATTTTTATTTACATTCCTTTAACGATGAGAGATGTTGAGCATTTTTCATATTATTGTTGGCCACATGTACGTCCTCCTTTGAAGTGACACTTCATGTCCTTTGCCTATTTTTTTTTTGGAGGGGGGGGACAGAGTCTCGCCCTGTCACCGGGCTGTAATGCAGTGGTGCATTCTCGGTTCTCTGCAACTTTCAACTCCCTGGTTCAAGTGATTCTCCTGCCTCAGCCTCCCAAGTAGCTGGGATTACAGGTGTGTGCCACCACACCCAGCTAATTTTTGTATTTTTAGTAGAGACCAGGTTTCACCACGTTATCCGGGATGGTCTCGATCTCCTGACCTCATGATCTGCCCGCCTCAGCCTCCCAAAGTGCTGGGATTACAGGTGTGAGCCACTATTCCCAGATCCTTTCCCCTTTTTTTAATGGGATTTTTTAGTTTTTGCTTGCTATTCTAAGTTTCTTATAAATTCTGAATATTTGACCTTTGTTGGATGCATAGTTTACAAATATTTTCTCTCATTCTGTAGGTGAGTTGTCCCCAACTTTTTTGCCACCAGGGACTGCTTTCATGGAAGATCATTTTTCCATGGATTGTAGTGGGGATGGTTTCAGAATAAAATTGTTACACCTGAGATCATCAGGAATTAGATTCTCATAAGGAGCACATAACTTAGATATCACACCTGTGCAGTTCAGAACAGGTCTGAGCTCCTATGAGAATCTAATGCCACCACTGATCTTGAGGCAAAGCTCGGGCAGTAATGCTCACTCGCTGTCAAAGATGAGTTGGAGGTAGGTGTGCAGCTTTTGTTCTGGGCTCTCTAACCTGTTCCGTTGGTCTGTGTGTCTGTTTTGTAGCAGTCTCATTCTGTCTTGGTTACTGTAGCCTTGTAATATAGTTTGATTTTGGGTACTGTGATGCCTCCAGCTTTGTTCTTTTTATTTAGGAATTCCTTAGCTGTTTGGGTACTTTGGGTTCCATATAAATTTTAGGATAGTTTTTTCTAGTTTTCTGAAAAATGTATTTGGTAGTTTGATAGAATCACTTTGGGGATTGTCGCAACTTTAACAATATTGATTCTTCTTATTCATAAGCATGGAATGTTTTTCTATCTGATGGAGTTGTCTCTGATTGCTTTCCACACTGTTTTGTAGTTATTCTTGTAGAGATCTTTCACTTCCCTCTTTAGTTGTATTCTTAGCTATTTTGTTATTTTTGTGGTTCTTATGAATGGGTTGCATTCTTGACTTGGCTCTTAGCTTGCATGTTATTGGTATATAGAAATGCTACTAATTTTTGTGCATTGGTTTTGTATCTTGAAACTTCACTAAAGATATTTATCATATCTATGCTTTGGGCAGTGTATGGAGTTTTCTAGGTATGAAATCATATAATCTTCAAAGAGAGATAGTTTGACTTCTTCTCTTTTTATTTGGATGCCTTTTATTTCTTTCTCTTGCCTGATTGCTCGGCTGGGATTTCCAATACTGTGTTAAATAGGGGTAAGTAGAATAGGCTACCTTGTCTTGTTCTGGTTCTCAAGGTTAATGCTTCCAGCTTTTGCCTGTTCCATATGACGTTTACTGTGAATTTATTATAGATGGCTCCTATTACTTTGAGGTATATTCCTTCAATGCGTAGTTTGTTGAGGGTTTTTAACATGAAGGAATATTGACTTTTATCAAAGCCTTTTCTGCTTCTATTGAGATATCATGTGGTTTTTGCTTTTAGTTTTGTTTATGTAATGAATCACATTTGTTCAGTTGCACATGTTGAACCCAAATGATGCTTCCTTCCCAGCAATAAAGCCTATCTGCTCATGGTGGGTTAGCTTTTTGGTGTGCAAATGGATTCAGTTTGCTAGCATTTTGTTGAGGATTTTTGCATACATCAGGAATATTGCTTGAGGTATTCTTTTTTAGTTGTGTCTCTGCCAGGTTTTGGTATTGTGAGGAAGCTGGCCTCATAAAATGAGTTAAGAAAGAGTCCCACCTCTTGAAATTTTTGGAATATTTTCAATAAGATTGGTCTCATCTCTCTTTCACATATCTGGTAGAACTTGAACCAGCTATGAATCTATATGGTCTAGTGTTTTCTTGGTTGGTGATTTTTGTTTTCTTTTTTAATTGCTGATACAATTTGGAAACTCATTATTGTGTTTTTCACGTTTTCAGTTTTTTTCTACTTCAAACTTGGGAGGCTGCATGTTTCCAGGAGTTTATCCACTTCTTTTAGGCTTATTATTTGTGTGCATAGAAATATTTGTAATAGTGTCCAAAGGATTTTTGTATTTCTGTGGGGGTAGTGATACCGTCCTTTTTGTCATTTCTGATTGTATTTATTTGGATCTTCTCTCTCTTTTTCTTCATTAGTCTAGCCAGTGGTCTGTCAATCTTAAAAAAATAAAAATAAAAATAAAAACATTTCGTTTTGTTGATGTTTTGTGCAATTATTTGCATCTCAGTTTTTTTCAGTTCAGCTCTGATTATGGTTATTTCTTTTCTTCTGCCAGCTGTGGGGTGGATTTGCTCTTGTTTTTCTGGTTCCTCTAGTCATGGTACTAGGTTGTTGAGAGCTTTCTAACTTTCTGATATGGGCTATTAACACTAAAACCTTTACTCAGCACCACTTTAGTTGTGGCCCAGAGATCAGGATAGGTTCTATCTTTCTTCTCATTAGTTTCAAATAATTTTTTTTAATTTCAGCCTTAATTTTATTGTTTACCCAAAAGTAATGCAGGAACAGGTTGTTTAATTTCCATGTAATTTTATGTTTTTGAGAGATCTTCTAGTATTGATATATATATTTTTATTGCACTGTGGTCCAAGCATATGTTTGGTAAAATTTTCTGTTATTAATTTTGACAGAGTTTCTCTCTGTCACCCAGGCTGGAGTGCAATGGCATGATCTCATCTCATTGCAACCTCTGCCTCCTGGGGTCAAATGATTCTCCTGCCTCAGCATACCAAGTAGCTGGGATTACAGATGTGTATCACCATACCCAGCTAATGTTTGTATTTTTAGTAGAGATTCACCATGTTGGCCAGGCTGGTGTCAAACTCCCAACTTCAGGTGATCTACCTGCCTTGGCCTCCCAAAATGCTGGGATTATAGGCATGAGCCACTATGCCTGACAGATTTCTGTTTTCTTTTTTCTTTCTTTTTCTTTTTTATTTTTTTAACAATTGCTTTATGGTTGCATGTGTGTTTGATTTATAATACGTGCCATCTGCAGGTCAGAAGAATGCGTATTCTGTCTTTCTTGGGTAGAGTGTTCTGTAGCTGTCTGGTAGGTCCATTTGATCAACTGTTAAGTTTACATCTTGAATGTCTTTGTTAGTATTCTTCCTTAATGATCTGTCTAACATTGTCAGTGGGGTGTTGAAGTGTCCAACTATTATTGTGTGATTATCTAAGCTTCTTCTTAAGTCTCTAAGAACTTTTAAAATGAATTTTGGACAATCGATCCAAGATGGCCGATCACTAGCAGCTCAGGATTGCAGCTCCCAGTAAAAGCGCAGAGAGCCAGTGGACGCCACACTTACCGAAAAATTTTTGCTGCCCACGGACCAGGACATTCCCAGCGGAGGAGCCCCACAGGTCGCCAGCGTGACCCTTTTGGCTAGCGCGGCTTTTTTGCCGGCGCCTCAGCTCGGCGGCTCTTGGTGCGGAGTAAACGGGACTGAGTCTCCTTTTGGACGATGTTTGGAGTTCTGTGAAGTCAGAGCAGTCCATCCAGCTGACTGAAAAAGGGACCGAGAAGCCAGACCGGAGACCCCCGGGCAGAAAAGCACCACGAATTTCAACACTGCTGTCTTAGCTAGCGTTGCGAGTCGCACAGTGAAAATTACATAGATTCCGGAGCTGGGAATTAACAAGCTCGACGTCCACTCAGAGACCTAATTTGAAAGTGGGTAATTACAAAGATGACAGATGGATAAAACCATAAAGATGCCAAGAAGCCACCATAAAAAAACTGAGAACACTCAAAATCAGAAAGTCTCTCCTTCTACAGAGGACGCTAGTTCCTCATCAGTAACGGAACAAGGCTTGATGGAAAAC